>CAJHNH020001656.1:120000-152584 GCA_905116865.2 Candidula unifasciata | reverse complement strand
CAGACGCCTCTTGTGCGCAAGAGTGTCGAAGATGAGGCAATGACAATCTGCGTGGAGTGATTTTAGGCAGACAGTAGAATGTTGTTGTTCGTCCATTACAGGTCATGATGACCAGTCCTTTCATCCAGTGGTGACTGGGTTAGGTTTTGTGAGTTCGCAGATAAGGCCAATTCTAGCACTGAAAGTTCTTGAGCAGTGTGGACAGGGAATTGCAGCCGCATCTCCGGTGATTTGCTTCAGTGTCTCTCCTGGCTTGTCTTTTCTCAATTGCTGCTGCAGTTCTAGCAGCGTCATTGGCCACGGCTCCTCAATAAGGAGAGGCGCGTCAGGATGAGCGGTCACATGCAGCGACTTCCCAGGTTTGAGGATCACAGTACAGAAGTCTTTTAGTGAGGTCTTGAGGCTGTCCTTGCAACGTTTCTTTTGTCCACGCAAGAGAAGTACAGGCAATAGAATAGTGCCATTGTCAAGACACCAGTGTTCAACTCACTGTCTGAGAAATTCCGTTTAAAAGCATCTCACGGGGAATATCTACCACCCGGTTGGATGTGGTGTGTTGTGCTAAAGTGCCAAATTGTAACGTTAATCATATACTTACATAGTCGAATGCATTTTATGCATTAGAGAGAGAGAGAGAGAGAGAGAGAGAGAGAGAGAGAGAGAGAGAGAGAGAGAGAGAGAGAAAGAGAGAGAGAGAGAGAGAGCGCGTCTGTCCTAAGGAAGTTCTCACAGCATTGCCACATAAGCTTTTCACGTTGAAATATATCACAAAACATTATTATTCTATCTGGAGCTCTTGAGACTGTTGACATCAAATGAATCATTTATTTCACGGGTATTTTTCATTCACCCGTACAAGTGATTCTCTTATTTCCAGTTTCCTATGTGTTGCCTAATAATACAGATCAAAACATATAAATCTATTTCACATGTAAGTTATCATACATAAAATGGCTTCTAATGAGGAACGCTTGCAGATTCAGAGTCAGAATCTAGTGGTGTAATCAAGGCTAAAAATATATGTAATGTGAATGAGTGTGTTTTGTGTACACACACACGCGCGCGCGCGCACACGTACGCACGCACACACACACACATAATACAGAAACTTACACTTTCATACATATTGTTGACAAATAGATGTAAGAAATTTTCTAATATCATCTTCACAAATAGATGGGAGTGACTTTAGTAATCTACGTTCGCAAGAAAATGGAAGTGACTTGTGTGTAGCACGTTTACAAGAAGATGGAAGTAATTTTTATTTCCATGTTCACAGCTAGATGGCATTGACTTTCGTTTACTGTGTTCCCAAGCAGATGTCACTGATTTTAAAACACCGTGTAGCAGGTAAATGGGAGCGACTTTCATGTGTCGTGTCCCGGGTAGATGGAAGCTTTTTTCATATATCATGCCACAAGTAGATGGGAGCGATTTTATGTGTCTTGTTCCGGGAAGATGGAAGCTTTTTTTCACATTTCATGCCACAGGTAGATGGGGGCGACTTTCATATATCATGTCACAAGTACATGGGAGCGAAGTTCATATGTCGTGTCCCGGGTAGATGGAAGCTTTTTTCGTAGATCATGCCACAGGTAAATGGGAGCGACTTTCATGTGTCCTGTGCCGGGTAGATGGAAGCTTTTTTCATATATCATGCCACAGGTAAATATGAGCGACTTTCATATATCATGTCACAAGTACATGGGAGCGAAGTTCATATGTCGTGTCCCGGGTAGATGGAAGCTTTTTTCATATATCATGCCACAGGTAGATGGGAGCGATTTCATGTGTCCTGTCCCGGGTAGATGGAAGCTTTTTTCATATATCATGCCACAAGTAGATGTGAGCTATTTTCATATACCATGTCACAAATAGATGAGAGCGAATTTCATGTACCCGTGACATTCATATACTGTTCACACGTAAATGGTTGCGACTTTCATAAACCCTGTTCTAAAGTAGAGTGGGGCGACTTTTATATACCATGCTGACAACCAGATGTGAGTGACTTTCACATAGTATGTTCGCAGGTAGATACATATTTTCTAGAGAAGGGTGACCTCAGCCTTCACCGCCTTAAATTGCTTTTTCCCTTTGTTTCTGGAAGGCGGATCAAGGGGGCTAAGCCTCCAGATCCTGGTGCTATCTCTGTAGTCAGTTATCTCCGACGTTTCGTCGTTGATGGCTTACTACACTCAGGGGAAAGGCAAGACGGGCATATAAGAAGACTACGACCGGTACCATTAGTATTGGAACTCTGCGCTGGCTGCTGAAGATGAGGTCGGAGCAAGCATGGGAATGCCCCGAGTGTTGTGATGTCAATTCTTGACTCAGTTCAACTCAACATATGATCGTTGATGAAAGTAAAGGATACATGAGTCGCCAGGCCCGGAGCTTTAAGTCATAGAACGACAAAACCCAGTGGTCAGAATTTTCGTTAGCATGTATGCCACCCGTCGGCAAATCTTTAATTGTGATGATCCGAAGTTATGTTGCACTCTACGTGCCGCCCCAAGTCAAAAACATTTTGAATTGCAACAATTCCAGAAACAAAATAATGTTATCTCCAATATAATTATCTCGTACATTTCCTAACGAGATCATATACCCAGTCCACTTAGCTTGCCAGTGAAAATCGTTCCACGTGCTGTGCTTGGCTGACGTGCCGTAGGTTGTCGATGTCTGATACAGACTCTAATGGAGTTCTGGTGTCACAACCGGACGTGTTTGACTTTGGTTTGTTTAAGATATCAGATGTGTCTGTCGACTTCTGATACCTGTCAGCTATGACTAGTAGGTAACACAGATAACATGTGGTTGAAAACATGTGGAGGATATCAGAATACCCCTGTTAACCTGAAAGTGGTATATGTGACGTGACGCGTGGTTTAAATGTTTATGTTGTTGAGTAGGAATGGTCCTCTCAACACATTTCCTCCACCAGATTAACCGAACTAAAATCTGAGCTATGTTGCTCTCAGACAAAGTCCTGGATACCCAAGAAAACAGCCATATTGGCTCGTTAAGTACATTAACATTAGCTGAACTTGGTACCCACAAGAGAAAGCAAGGAATTTTAGATGTCTATCATACTAAATGAATTATTAGACAGGGCAAGTGATTCCTTCGTCATCTACCTTCTCCCGGTGTTATTATTAATAATTAAAGAATTATTATCATATTATTTGAGCCCCCACCAAATGTTATTCTATCCTAACAGTTTAATTAAACATGTAAGAACAGACATTTGGAATTTAACAAACTATGTAGTTTAAAACTTGACATACAGCTTTATTTACTACAATGAAATTCCCAGTTTGTTGATTTACACAAACAGTGACTGGTTAATGAAAGTGATACGCTTCAGCGAGACAAACAGCTCGGGGTTTAGAGTGGTATGATAATGATGATAAAAGGTTAACATAAAGGGGTTAACTCAACTTATAAGCCTCTGACAGCCGTGAGGAACTGTCAAGCTTGTCCAACTCTTCCTTGCCTGTTGTCTGCCTGTTTCAGCTTATTCTCCACTTCCTCCCCACCTCGTTCTCCACATCGTTCTCCACCTCGTTCCCAGCTGGCCGAGTCTAACACAATGTAGTCTACTTCATGGACTGATCGTCACATGGGCGCTGTAATCATGGAAACAAAACACATACGTGTAGTATCTTGACTTACACTAAGAATACATGTATCAATTAATACAACATATAATAATAAGATATAGCCCATCATTCCTCCTCATATTCCACATCCTCTCCAGTCTAGTCTGAAGGTTTTTTGTCTTACATGGGCGTCACATATCCTGCCTTCCCTCCAATGCTATGTCATGATAGTTGACTTTCTAAGTCTGTTGTCCGTCATCACTCAGACTTCCAACTGGCTGACATTGATATTACATGACCACGTGGAGCAGGTTATGTGCTGAAAACTCAAACAATTTATATGTGCACTCTGTCCTGAATATTATCTTTCAGTGACAGTAAATACTGTACACCCATCATTCTCCCCCTGGGGTTATAAATCCCCTGTTCAGGTGAACACATTAAGTGAGCACATGGTGGGCACACAAAACATAGCAGCATCCCTGCACATATTTGGGCATCATTTCCCACAGTCCAAACTCATATTTTGGCTGATCGTGAAAACAATATAATTACATTTCATTATAGCAAATGTCATTGTTCACATCTTATTTTATACACATGAAAACATACAATGAAAAACATGTGACACAAACATACAAGAAATAGGAATAGTTTAGCAGTTCCCTAACTGAGATACTGAATACTCACACAGAACTATTTCAAGCAGAATGTGCAGACAAATTAGCAAAAGGTAGTATAGACTAAGCTTAACTCCCTAACCTATGTATACAAGATTAAAATTAATATTTTCTCTCACCTGAGAACTTTTCCATCTATCGCCAAACCAGAGTACGACAGTAAAATATACCTTTACGTCGACCCGCGTTTGTTTGCCGGCAGGCTGCGATTAATGACGGGAATTCCACAGGCTCGAAGTATAAGTATCAATCTATTGTCCAAATTAAACTCCTCCCTTTCCTGGGTTCTGCCCAACCCTCAAGACGATGACTTAAGCCACGCCTCCGGAGTACCCAACAGATCACATTAGCTAACAAGTGGCCTGTCAGTCAATTCTGGACTGACATCCCTAGAGCAAACATTCTTAAGTGCCCCAATCTAGTTTACACCGAATCTAACTGGCCGGTGTGAAAGACGGTCAGTGAAGCCATTGTGTTTCCTACGTGACCAAGATCAAGATAAAACATTCCTAATAGCCAAACACCTGTTCTCTCCAGAATTACACTGACGTGTTAAACTCCGACCTCCCGGCTCCACAATGTCTACAGTCCGCTCAATTCCTGTTAGGTAATCTTTTATGACCTACGGTCCAGCTCAGGTGTGATGCTAAGTTCCCCGTTCGCTGGCCTCTACAGTCTGTGGTCAGGAGATAACATTCTGACACTGGCATGAGAATAGAACTCCTAGCTACAGTGTAAAGTTTTAGGTAATATTACCCAAGGTTGGGTTGCTTTGTCTGGACTAGGGACTGGAAACATTTAAATCAATACGGTTTAAAGTAACATTTGGTTTAAGGGCATAGTCTCTTGTCTCTCAATAACCAGAAGAACTTATTACAAGTACTAACTTCTGGAACCACTGAGATCGTATGGTGACAGTATACAAGCTTCGTGAGAAAGCGGATGTCCATTAGATATTACCACCAGCTATCTTAACAACAGTGGAAGAGAGAATCTGTTGAAATATACGAACAGATATGTATTCTTGTTTTAGCGAGATATAACAAAAAAAAAAAAAGAAAGAAATATTGAAAAACAGAAGAACAGAGAATGAGTAGCACTGAAAGAAAGAAAATAAAAGTGAAAAAAAAAATGAAATACTGAAGAAAAAGAAAAGAAAAGAGAAAGACAGCGAGAAATTGAAAAAAAATACTAAAAGAAAAAAAAATTGTCAAACAATATGTAACTGGGAACAGCAATGACAGTGAATATAACTTTCCAAAAACGCTACAGCCGCACTAAACAAAAATCATCAGCTGTGCTGTATTTACTTATAAGTTTAATTACATTTAAACGGATTTTGCAAGTGAGCAATGCAATGATATATAAGCATCTTGAATTATATATTTGTTTCGCATCCACATAAATAAAAAATGTGCAAGCAAACAGGATCGAATTTTTTTTAGCGACTCAAATATTGCTTAATAGAAGAAAGAAGAGACACGCAAGAAAAGGAGAACATGAAGCAAAAGAAAAAAAGTACAAAACATAGATTGGAGTATTATCATGAAAACAATTCAACAGCTTTATCATTGTCAGCTTTTTGATGACGCAGGCAGCGAATAAGATGCATCATCCATGCAATACGATTACCATGTGGCAATGTCGCACATAAAGCGCGATCTCTGATACAAAGGAAAAAGGAAGGAACGAATCCGTCACCTCAAGTTATAAAGAATCGACATGAGGAAACGGTGAATATTAATTTTCGCTGTAATCTTGAATACTCATAGAATACTTATTTTTTTTAAAAAAGAAAACACTGAGATGCAAAAGAAATAAAGGGGGCAGAAGAAGAACTATTTTTTATATAATAATATTACCTCTGTTCTGTCATGTGGTGTAGTATTTCATACAACACGATAGGGACCTGGAACATTAGGGCAGCATAATGTAACCCTAGAGCGCTCCAGTATAAATGTATTTACGACTGAACTAAGTATCTCGGCCAGCGAACCCTGGGTCGTCTTGCAGGTCAGGTCCCCTAGTTCTTTGCTTCGTGTGCCTGCCGTGGTGACGGAATCTCTCCCATTCTGCAATCATGTCTAAACTTTTAGTAACTGTGGCTGATCCACTCTAGCAAGGTCTGAGTTTCAAGATCCTGACGTATTGTCCCTTCGACCATATTCAAAAGATACCTCATTTCTGAGGCCTATAGCTGGCTTCTGTGAACTGTTGTCATTGCTTGTGACCTAACACCCATCGGTCACGACTGGCACATAGGTAGGGTGGTATACCGCCATTTTGGTCCTCTTGCCAACTTCTATTTTGCTGAGAAACCTTCGATTTATGGACTGGGAAAATTTGTGTCTCTCATCTGCTGCTTTTCGAGCAGCCAAATTAATGCCACCTTTCCGTTCTGTTGCAACTACAAGGTATTTGAACCGGCGCACCTGCTCCAGTGCATATCGCCCCATCATGATATGGTTTTTCTTCTCCTCTCTTGAGATCACGATGGTTTTAGTTTTGGGAGATACTTACGATCATCCCGCTCTTCTCAAGCTCTTCCTTCCAGACAAGTAAGTTGAATTGAAGACCTGCCTCTGATTTAGCTATCAGGGCCACATCGTCTGCAAATGCCAGCTCTGATCTATAGATTGGTCTTATCTTTCAGTATTCTTCTGAGTCTTTGTAGCTGCTTAAGGTCTTGATGACATCATCCATCAGAAAAATGTTAATGTAAGATGACAGAGGATCACCCGGTCTAACACCGCTGGTGGTCTTAGATTCTTATCACGTTTGGTTTCATGTTTTTACATAATGTCTTCAGCTTTTGCTGCGCAGAACAGGAGTGTTGGAATGTTTTTCCCTGGCAAACAGTCTCAGAGCTGGCTCCAGGGATCCGTATCAAATGCCTTTTCTGGCTCAAAGAAACATAAGTGCAACTCACTCTTATATTCCTTTTTAATCTGTCTGAGTGTGAAGACAAGGTCTTGAGTACTTTCGTTTGCTCTGGTTTGGGCCTGATCAAGCTGTGGGTCCACCAATCTCTGTTTAAGAATTCTAGAAAAATTATATCAAGGACTGCGATGAGAAATATACTCCTACCTCTGTGTTATTACTCTTTTTTTTTTAAAAAAGGTATCACCCTGGCAGTCTCTCAATCTTTTAGTATAGTTTTACTACACCAGACTGTCCGGAGAACCTTCAAGAGAAGTAGCTCACTTGCGACATGTAATTCTTCTTCTTTTAATTATTACAGTTGTTCTGTTCCTTCTTATCATATTTTTTATCTTATTTTTATTTGTATCCTCCGCCTTCTCCTTCAGAACATTGTTACTCGCGCGCTGACACTGAATATATAACAACACCCACACACACACACACACACACACACACACACACACACATATATATATATATATATATATATATATATATATATATATATATATATATATATATATATATATATTGCTTGTATATGTAATCTGCGTTTTCTGCACATTCGCAGAACCATGAGTCACTCTTTTATTGATCCAAAATCCCACAGCTGTTTTGTTTTTATCAATGGGGTTGCTATAGATGTTCTGTTGTATGGATCGGATATAACGGCGAGAGCTTGTTCTGCCTCAGTTTGTATGTGTGTTACTCTTTGGTAGCGTACACCTCCCAGTCAGTCAACAAATTAGACAGTTATATTTTTCCACACTAGTTAAAGTTAGTTGCATATCCTTTACAGGACGTTGCAGAACCAGCCCTAGCATATTTGTGTGGGCTGTTGAGTGTTCTAGGCAAATTTACCTAGTAGTTTGCCATTTCTTTCTGGACGGTTGGCTTCTCGATTCCCTGTCAAAAGCAACACCGGAGCTACAGAATTCATGGGAGAGCAGTTTTGTGGAGAGAGGCCGAACCGTATGGTATAAAATCCACAAAAGATTACTGCTTATGGTCCACATTTGCCACTATGCGATTAAAGAGATGTGACAAGAAAAGGATGCGAATTTGGAAACGAAGTTTGTTGGAGATCCATGACTGACGTTCAACCCCACCAGGACATTACACTGAGCGATAAACAACCGGTGACACAAATTGCCACCACCATTCGGATAAGGATCACCCGGGGATAATGTCCCAGAAACCCCGTTCAACCGACAGGTTGGGTTATATTAGGACCCCCGGCAACAGCCGAGGTGGGGCTTTAAGACCCCCCCCCCCTTCCCAAAAAAAAATGTGCATCCAACATTAGGACGCAGGGTAACTGAAGGTTTTGGAGATCCATGTAGGCCAGCTTTAATTATGGATGACACATAGCTGATTATTGGTCTCAGCTGAACGTTTAAGTATATTTTATTCCGCATTGTTCATGTTGCCGGTGTTACTATTTCACCATTTTGCTAGATCTGTCACAGCGCCAAGGGTACTTAATTTAAAGCATTAGACTAGCAATGTGTACATGAAAAGAGACAGTTGCGCTTTGCAGGTCATTATGACTGAATACATGTTTAACTGCGCGAAACAATACATGTGCCATATGAGTGCCGACAAAAAAAGCTGTTATCGCTTCCCCCCCCCCCCCCTCCATTCCTTCCCCAATTCTTGTCAGATTTTAGGGTTCTCTAGCGCCACGAAGTCTGGAGCCTGTAGATATTGGGTCGCATGGCTAGTACACTTGACAGGTACACGTAACGTTAGTCTTCCCACGGCCCGACCATATACACACTAGTTCACTTCTGAATGGTAGTTCCTGAACCTGTCATCATGGCACAAGGTTACGGGGTGTTCCGCCATGCCATTGATATCACGTGTTGTATATTTCAGCACGCCAGCGCTTTTAACACTCCAAAGACATGGAGAAACTGGCCCTAATACAACCCCCTAGAGAGTGCTGCAACCTGTGTCACATGCATGCTCTTTCTCTGAAAAAAAACGTAAATGCAAGACAACGCAGAAAGCAAACAGAGCGGGACACACCCGTAATCTTCAGGAAAGTCGACCAGCCCTACAAACTTGTGAATGAAAAGCGACCTACTCTATTTGGGGATATTAACGTTAATTTAACCCACTAACCACAAACTATGGAGGCCCGACATAAATATCTAGCATCTTGCCGAGGACTAAACTCTTATTCTCCAGAATAAGAACACAGAGTTCCAACTGCTCGACCAGACGCTTCTCATTGGCTGGTTTGAGGCATGAAAACGAACGCGTACAGATTGATTTCAATGTCCCCCATGGAGCCTGAGATCACTTGGGCATTTCCCAGAGCGCAGCTGGGAAGCGTCCGCTAGGAGATAATCATGCGTCAGTTCCCTGACAGAGATGGAGGCGCCGGAAGTTGGGAGTGAAACCTCCCTCACCCTAGAACATTTGTAAGTGGCCTTCCTAACCATGTATAGACGTTTTCTATTGAAGTCTTTGTTTAATACATCATCATCGCGTAGCAGGTCCTTTGCAGAACGTCGCTGTCATCACGTTCTGCTTGAAAGAAAATCGAGCTGTCGCCAGCTCTCCCTCCTTGTAAATTTTCATCTTCAAGGAGTCACTTTTATTGTGTGCAGGTTGGGTCTTGTCCCTACTTCCTGGTACCATGCACCCTGCTATTATTTTTTCCTAATCCGCCAAGGCGCTTTGTTATGACCACATTATTTCAGCTTCCAAGACAAAATCTTTCCTATGTTCATACCTTTTATAATGTCAGTATTCTCTTCTTTGTCCATAGTATTATGAGAATCATTCTATGTCAACCGAAAAGTCCCTGTTTCTCCTTATGGACTGCGCTTCAGTCCACGACTCATATCCATGTTACTACAAGGATGACCATCTTCCTTTTGACTTTCATTGAAGTTTCCGTCGCTATTTATTGTGGAAGCTAGAAATTCAAAGTGCGTGACATTTTCATTTCTTTATAATGGATTGTTATATTATTGTTATCTTCACGTTATTGTTATCTTCATGATAATAATTCGTAAGAGGATTTTGCTAGCTAGATGGAACGATAGTTGGAGCATTGTTTCAAATGTCTTTACTTTAGAAGAGGGGTATAGATTGTGTGACTCCAACACACACCCCTACCTCCAATCTCCCCTCCACCCACCCACCCTCCAACGCGTTAAGTCAAATGATGTTGTTCCGGGTTTTGGTACACAATGCATTGTAGACTCATACGCTAGCTTCACCTCCTGCCTGAATTAGTTCTGCTGTTATTTCGTCCCAACCTGGTGACTACTTTCTTCACACTGTGTATTGCTGATCGTACCTCATCCAGTAAAGGCTTTGGTTCTTTATCGTCTCTTTTAAAAGTTGTTTCTGAATTACTTGTCTGATCCTCGTACATTGCTCTACAGTCTTCTTTCCATTTTCTAAAACGTTTTTGGTTTTTGTTATGTGTTACCGCTTTTTTTTTTTTTAAATAATTTATTGCTTTAAATGATGGTCAGTTTAAATTATTTTAAAAATATTTATTTGCATTTAGCAAATGTTTATATTAAAACCAAAACTTAGGCCTTTTGAGCTCCCCGCCCCTAGCAGTGTGGAAGGTGTCTGTGACCTACACACCCCCCCCCCACACACACACACACTCACACACACACAGAGTTCTTTGTGGTGTGATAGTGTCTCTGGCAAGTTCTGCTGGCTGTCATGGGTTGTCCAGAGATAACCTTTGTTATGATTATTTACATGGCACAGTGGAGACAGGAAAAACATAATAACTCTGCGATGCAAGTTATCACTGGGAACGTAGTGACGTTGCGCAGTTAGTGATATGGGTTATCTGGTCCTCTTCTGCGTTCGCCCATAAAAGGGCGGTTTGCAAATTGTGATTTAGAGCCAGGCTGTGAAATCTACGCTTTTCGGCTCAACACAGCCGATTTCAGTAATCCCTTAGTAACTTTTCTAATATGCTTGCAAAGGGAGAGTAGGTATAACCCCCGCCCCCCCCCCCTTTTTTTCCCAACCTTACACACAAATGAAAATAAAAATTGAAAATTTCAAGCCTATGACCCACATAGGGGTTTAAGAGACCTTAAACAGTGTTTCTCAAACTGTTTACACCCGCGCTCACCAAAACGGAATTAGTTTCCTGGTCCACCTAAACAGCTAACAAAACACAGAAACAAAAACAATGTATATAGCATCTATTTTTTTTAAACCCGATGTCAGAAAATTACGGTTTTCAGTTAGTGCGACATCTGCTGCTGATAGAGGTTAGAAAATCCGTTATACATGGCAGGGGCGTTGTTTCTGATAGACGAAGTGCTGCAATAACATCCATTCGACTCCTCTGTTTGGTTTTTAAATACTGAATGGCCGAGAAAATATTTTTTCGCAAATAGGAGGTCGTAAAAAAGACCAACAATGTGATAACTGTAAAATAAAGAGATAGATGTTCTTTTTTCAAGCCATATCCAAAACTCAGATAATGATTGTTTGTATGCCTGGACAAAACAGTAAAATCAAAAGACAACTCATTCATCTTTTCTTTGTCATGATGATTAAGTGCGCATGATACTGTATCATCCATGAAGGGATTATTATTCCAGCGGTTGACTTTACACAGATCCTCATTTTCAGGGAAATAATTATCAATCCTACAGACTTTAGTCCTGGAATAGAGAAGCTACATACCCTCCCCGTTACATAATTAGGAAGAAAAAAATTGTATCGGTCCTCTTGGACTATCCGCAGCCCATGGTTTGAAGAACACTTGGTAATAACATATCAAACAAACGTGACATTCAATAATGTAGTTTGTAACTTTGCATACTGTTCATTGATGGCGTTAGCTCCATAACTAACAGCAATGGACAGACTTTGTTTACGAAACAAAACATACAAAGTCAGAAATAGGTTTAACATTATTAAAAATCGATTGCACAGCGTCAAACATTTGATACAAGTTCAAGGCAATTTTTTTTTTTTTTTGTCAAAGAGTAAATTATAAACATGGCAAAATACTCAAGCCCAGTCCTCGAAGTCTCAGATGGCCATGGCATACTCCAGAGCTGGATGACGGCAAGAAAACCGAAGGACATCCTCTGTGGTAAATTACAGATGACCTCAGGGTCAGTGTTTGCTAAAAGATATATGCAAGCTGGACACGTATGGTACAGGTGTTGAGATGAATTCATGGAAACAGGATGTCGTGAACTGCATAGTATGGAGGAAAGAAATTAGGAAGGGAATGTGATCCAAAAAAAGGGGGGGGGGGGAATGCAGACAGGTTGAGACCTGGGTGTCTGAAAAGAAGTATGTCCGATACATGTGATGGCAACACTAGTTCCGAAATCTGGTACAATTACTCTGACAGATTCTTATTAACGCGAATTGGTCTTGCTAGTCACACTTGCCATCACTGTAATTATCATGCTCGACTGTAGCACTGTAGAACACTGTCTTCCGGGAAGACGGAGCGGTATTTTTGCAAAGGCGGGGTAAATGTATGAGGTCTGGGAACTAGTGAGAGACTGAGAGTCTGTCTAAGTTTATGTCTGAGACGAGGGTGACATCATGATTAGAACTTCCTACGTGATTTAACGTCGTGTTACTGATAGCGTTATTAGAGACTTGAGTTGAGGAGAGTTGCCGAGAAAAAACGGAAGTGAAGTCACATGATCAGACGACGCGAATACCAGTCGTTACTGACTGCTTGGTCAGTGGGATCTCTGTCTCTTCCTGAGTAATTAGGATAATGTCCAAATCCCTGGCCATTTTGACGCTTTCGACAGTTGGTTAGCCCCATTGCTGAGAGAGACCGGCCAGGATGGGATAAAACCTGGTGCAGTTAGAACTATCATCTCGATACGTATAACTTTTATACCCATGGCCGGCCTTCTTGTGAATTGTATTGTCTACTCTCAGCTGAGCGAGAGAGAAAAAATCAGCTGATTGTTTTTGACTACTGCATCATCATCATCAGGCATAGGCGTTCATGCATTTCCACAGATCTCGGTCCTATTCCCTCTGAATCAATTCTGTCGATGATATCCCTCCATTCGACCGTCGCAATCCATCCGTCATCATCTGTCTCGGTCTGCCTTTCCCTCTTCTATCGTTGATCTTCCCAGTAGTCCTATTACTCCACTGCTATTAAACTAAATACTCATCGTCCCTGACGGGTACCTGAATACCCCCTCTTCCAAGTTGGAAGGCGAGTGCCATAATACTTCAACGTTTCTTAACACATAGAAAACATGTATTTCTTTTATTCGTTTTTCTATACCTAAAATTGCGTGTGCTCGGGAGTAATAGGAACATTGCAAGTGCATTGTGAGTCAGGTATTGCATATTAATACTGACGTTTAATGTTGAATTTTCGTTTGTTTCTTCTTAATTAATTAAAAGAATTAACCAAAGATTGAATTTATTATTTGCATATGCATATTATTGTAAACAATTGAGTAGTCGTATTATCGCAACTAATTTTAAACATGTAGCTATACAAAACCACATCGTGTTTTAATGGCTTTGCTAGTACTGTCCTGCTTTTGTTATACTCTTCAAATGGTTATCCTCCTCTGCCGCAACGTTTGCTCCTGAACTTGAGAAGACAGTCATATTCTGTTTGATTACAGCTGTAACGTCTCAGGAGAACATGTTCGGCGTTGACTTTCGGTGATACCCAATTTTTGCTCAAATGTTGAAATAATTCATCTTCATTCTGTGTTAGATTATGTTTTGTGCATACAAAAACTGTATATATTGTTATTGTATGTGATAACGCATGCATAATATCATGTTCACAGTAATATAATAAATATATAAAACATTGTTTGCTTGTGTTGTCTTATTTCTTCACTCTGTTTCTTTGTAACAGATGAAACCCATCAAACAATTAGAGAAATTCCCCGTGTGGGTTCCGGGCCCCTACTATGTAAAAAACAAGAATATACCCACTGCCTACCCCCACTGTGGTGGTGGTGAGAGCAAAATGACTGATTTCCGGCTGGTCGCCGATGCTCTGAAAAGTTGTGTGTTTGCAGCTGAGTTTTGCTGACGCACATTCTCTGCAGAGTTGAATGAAAGTGGACTATGAGGCAGACCAAGACGACTGTGGAGAGATAATATACAGACATCCCAGTGTGGATTCCGGGGCCTCTTTGTGGGGGGGGGGGCAGGAATAGAATCACTGCCTTCCAGACAAGCATATCGTAAGAGTCGACTGACTGGGGGCTTCCTTCGAAGTCAGAGCGCACATCCGCCTGAGAGGCAAGGAATCAACAGTCTGCATACAGAAAAGTCAGATCTGTAAAACAGATGTGCATGCAACGCTCAGGTTCTGGAACAAGACTAAAGTTCAGAGGTGAACGAACAACCAGAACTTTCCTCTGGAGTTTACAGCCGGTGGACATGAAGAAGAAGAAGATGAATATGCGAGCGGATTTAAAAACACCCGGGCTCGCCTACTGAAAAGAGACCAAAGAGATGAATGGAAACGGGTGATGTTTGAAATACTGAAGAGGAAGAAGAAGAAGTAATAGAAGAAATGTATGGTACAAAAGGAGTTTTCTCAGCCAAGGTACTTTCGAGGGCAGATTTGAATAGTTTGAGAAACCTATGACTTTAAAAAAAAAATCTACTAATAATTATAACATGATTTAGTAGACAGCAGATGTTTTAAATTTTTTTTACAAACTTTCCCTCTATATGAACTTACATTAAATTCACTGCTAGGGACTTTGTAATCCTGTGTGACAACACCATGTCACACAACGTCTGAAAAGATTCTATTCAAATCCTTGTCGGCTAAAAACAGTGTAATGTATTTTATCCTGGTATTAATGGTTAAAAAATGCGTTTTGTTAACGGGATTCGATTTAGTAGAATTCACTTATAGGATTTATTTACGTGTTTGTGTATTCAATGAGCGGCTTATAAATAGAAGGAAATCTCTTCCTTCTTCTTCGTGATCACCGGCTTTGAACACTGGGGGAATACTCTGTATAGATGTTCGCCCACTTCTGTATTTGAGTCCTATTCTAGAACCCGAGTTGTGCATGTACATTTGGGTTTTTCGTAATATCCTACTCCAGGTGGACGTTACAAGACAGTCCAGTATTTTAGAGGATGCTTTTAACGATCCCGAAACATCTAGAACTGGCCCTAACCCCAACCCCACGAGAGTGTGCAGCCTAGGTCCCGCGATCGCATGCAGCCTATCTACCACCCCCTGCAATTTTAGACTGTCCCGTGACCTGTGAATTTGCCTTGTTTAGGATAGGATATTAAGAAAGCACCTACATTTGTCTTACAGATCTGGCTTTTTCGTGCGCAGACTGCTAGTTCCTTGCCTCTCAGGCAGATTCACTCTAACTTGGAATGAAACACCCCTACTTAGTCGATTTTTATGACCTGATTGTATGGTGGGTGTGCGGAGGAGTGGGTACATGCTTATTCTTCTTACACTGGGGCCGCTGAACCTACACAGGAATAGAAGGAAATACAAATTACAGATATCGGGAATGCTGAACTTAGCTTGTCCAACATACGCAGGACAAAGAAAATTTTTTTGACCGACACATCTTTTGGCACGTTGCCTGCAAGCTTAAAACAAATGTCAAGTAATGTCCTGTGAAGTAAAGGCGGCCTAGTAATTTTGACAACAACATCCAACGAGGGCCGATTGCTATATCAACAGAGAAGAACAAATTAGGAAATTTTAAAACATCGTGACTGGTCTAGCAAACCGACAATGGTTAATGTAATGCTGTTGAAAAATTAAGAGCAATATTTTTTTTTTTACAAAAGCTATGCTGTCAGTGCCAACAGGTTAAATTCCCGGCATGGTAACTATAGCTTTTTTATGTTGTCTAGTGTGTTCTATCTTTTTTACTTCCTTCTATGAGTGCCGATCAATACACTTTCTGTTACTTGATTAATTCATAATATTTAACGGCCTCCCTCTGTTTATTTATAGGAATGTCAGTGTCAAGCATGGACCCAGTCGTCAGAAGAGAGAAGAGAACAAATGATGACATAAATGAAATGTTTACCATGCTAGGTGTAACAAGGAAAGATGGATTTTAAAACGATGATATCAGAATGAGACTCGGCACAGAAGCAGTACTGAACTTTATCGGTAGACAACAAATCAAATGGTTTAGCCATATGGCAAGATTGGCAAGAGACAGGGCATCACAAGGAGCAATGGGTACTTAATCTATAACTTACCCCTGACGTCACGACAACGTCACGGGAGACATTCCCAATAATTTCTAGGGTGTTCAGGTTGTAGTTTCTCGCGATTTATCTACAGTAAAGTTAAAGGTTAGGGTTAGGGTTAGGATTAGAAGACACTAGATGAACACTAAAAAAAAACCACCACACAACAGCACACTTGCACCCCTTGAAATAATGGACTGTCAGGTCAGCTGTGGATTTTCCACAGGGATGTCCTGTATGGGGTACGTTATAAATTAAGAACCGAGCAATGTTATGTGTGAATATACAGCAGTGACGAATCCAGAGGTTGAAACCCCAGAATATGGACCATGGAAATGTCGGAGAGACAGAAAAGTACTATAAACAAAGACAAAACAAGGGCCCGTTCCAGAAATCTCTTCCTGCCCTGATGCTGGGAGGCATTCCAGGAGTAGAGAACAGACGAAGAAGAAGAAGCATGTAGAATGTATTGTCTATCTATCTATCTATCTATCTATCTATCTATCTATCTATCTATCTATCTATCTATCTATCTATCTATCTATCTATCTATCTATCTATCTATCTATCTATCTATCTATCTATCTATCTATCTATCTATCTATCTATCTATCTATCTATCTAACTATCTATCTATCTATCTATCTAATCTCTCTCTCTATCTATCTATCTATCTATCTATCTATCTAATCTCTCTCTCTATCTCTGTCTGTCTGTCTGTCTGTCTGTCTGTCTGTCTGTCTGTCTGTCTGTCTGTCTGTCTGTCTGTCTGTCTGTCTGTCTGTCTGTCTGTCTGTCTGTCTGTCTGTCTGTCTGTCTGTCTGTCTGTCTGTCTGTCCGTGTCTGTCCTCCTGTCTGCTTGCCTGCCTGCCTGTCTGCCTGCCTGTCTGTCTGTCTGTCTGTCTGTCTGTCTGTCTGTCTATCTATCTATCTATCTGTCTGTCTGTCTGTCTGTCCGTCTGTCTGTCTGTCTGTCCATTTATCAATGTAACTGCATTCTGCGATCTTTCTATGTGTGTCTATTCTTGTGCGTCTGTGTGCTTGTATGTTTGTGTTTACGGCGCTGCTCTTCATGTACAAGAAGTACAATCATGTACACGCAGCCAGACTGTGGGGGGTTATTTATATCCGCACCAGCGACGACTGTTAACTTATTTATCTTCCGCAAAGTAGGTTACAGGGAAGATTGTACCTTGCGCCTGGTGACCTAACAATGTTGCTTGGCTAACCTGCTAAAAGCTCCCTGCTTATCAGTTTCGTGCATGTTATTATGTGTGCCTTGCAAGAGGATACGATTTTTCTGGTCTGGGTTCACGGCTCTTCGCCGTCTGAACGTATTATCGTCAAGTAAAACACAAACAGGGGAAATTGCAGAATGCATAATCTACAGTAATCTATACCAGCTTTCCAAACTTTTATGATGGTGACACACTTTTTTTTTTTAAAACCAAAAGTAGGCAAACGTAATCAAGTCTACCAACAATCCGAAGATTTATCTAACCCCTTATAACAATTGTAGATACATACATAGCTTCACGTTCGCCCGACACATCCTCACACTGCAGCGTACACACACTATTGTGTCGCGACACATCGTTTGGAAAGTTCTATGAAGAAGAAGGCTACTGGCACCATGAATACAAAAAGGAAATGTGTTAAGGATTTATGACTGACTAACTGACTTTCTACCCCACCAGGACATCACACAAGCGATAAACACCCGATGACACAAAGTGAAACTATGCGGATGAGGATCACCGTGGAGAGGTCCCAGAAACCGCGTTCAGACAATTGGCCATATTGATGGCCTGCCTAAATTGCGGTCTCTGGCAAAAGCCAAAGCGGGGCTTCAAATAACAAAAAATTACGTCCTAAGATGGACGTAAGGAATGATAACACAGGGATTTATTAGAGTCGATCACAAATTGGTAAAAGCCTTTGTAGGCTGAAAATGATATTAAAAAATGCTGCGTTTAGCTGAATTTCTTTTTCTATGCGCTATTAGATCTGCTTTATCTTAAACGTCGGCTCTGTGGCTAAGTCGATGCGAACGCTTCGTATTGCCGGGATGCCGGGTTCGATCCCAACAGCGGGCCATGCGCCTGCGTTAGTTTCGACAGTGGTATCAAGAAAGCCGACCGTCCAGGAAGCAATGGCAAACTACTGGACGTAAATTTGCCTAGAAAAACCACACAACAGCCAGGGGTTGTTGGGGTTGGTTCTGCAACAGCCTGTAAAGGATACGCAACTAACCTTATCTCAAACCCTCTTTAAATTCTAGTGTAAGGATACTTTTGTTGTTTTTGTTTTTTCGTTAGGTTTTTTTCAAAGTGCCCTATCCATTACCATTGTATTTTCTTCAACTTTTCATTTACTGGAATCTGTTTCAGTTCTCTCCCAGTGCTCCACAATTGTTTCTCTAGTACTACCTTTGTTTACTACTTTGGAGGTGTGTGTGTGTGTGTGTGTGTGGGTGTGGGGGGGGGGGGGGTTGATGCTGAGGATTTATGGCCGCTTAGCTAGTGCTGTCACAACAGACTAGTGATCCACATTGCTGATTCTATAACATTTCATAACTAAGATAGCGGGAGTCTGTGCTCAAGCTTATATTGTATTTCTACGCCACTACCAAAACAATGTGTTGATTTTCTGTAGCTATCCCAGTTTCAAGGTCAGTACAGCTGTCACCAGGTCCGGCGTTCCTGACGGCTGTACAGTACTGTGCACACGTACTTACCCTCAACAAGGTTACGCCTGCCAGGTCATTCTGACTGTTTTCTTGATGAATATATGTATATCAGATGTTGTGCACTGTCTGTCATAACTCAACATATATGTACACACACCTCATTTCTACCGAGCATATGCGTGTTTGTGTCATGCAAGATAACATTCTTGTTGAAGACAACGTGGAGCTCTGCCAAATTTGCCTGCGTCTTGCAGCGCTGTTTATATTATAGGCTTGTGTCCTGTTCTTTATTGCTGCGGCTTAAATGCACGGGTTAAAATATAGGCCAAAGTTTTTCCCTGCTGAGTTATTCTAGCAGTTCTCAATCGGCCGTGAAAAGAAGCGTTTCTACGCTTTCAGGCATGTTGGCGTTATAGTGCTAATTTCGTTTTTATAAAGATTTATTTGCAAGCGGTGGGCGGTGAGAAATATGTTGCTCCGTTTGCCTTTACTTCTTTTAACATTTCTTGGTACCTATTTCAGACAAGGTTTGCTTTCAAGTTTAAATGTTAAAGTCGAGAAGGTCGACTTCATTGCACTAGGTTTTACCCCAAATGGCTTCATCTCTCTACGCAGAAATGCTAACCACCTCCGGAAAGCGCCATGCAAAGCACGAACTCCGTAGCTCCGGCGACGATTCACAGAGATATCAGCAAAAAATGAACACGTGGACTGAACAACGGAGATATGAAACGAAACCACGACCTTCAGAACGCGAGGCAATCGGCTTAACCACTTCGACACAGAGAACTCTTTGCTGTGTCAAATTTATTTCCCTGGATCAGTGTTTCACATTAATTTCCTTAGACTAGTATTTCCCAAACTTTTCTTGGACGTGGCGCCTTTTTTAAATTAAAATTTTTCCACGGCGCCCAATCCTAAGTAAAAGTATGACTATTCGTGTCTTGGTTAAATTAATTATGAAGCTGTGAAGAGGTCGCGGCTCCCCTGTGAAGAGGTCGCGGCTCCCATGTGAAGAGGTCGCGGCTCCCCTGGGCGCCGCGGAGCACAGTTTGAGAATAACTGCCCTAGACATCTAAATTTCAAGTTTTAACCTATGCTAGTCTTCTTCTTCTTCGCCTTCACCAGCTGTACACTCTGGCGGAAAGTTCTGGTTGCTCGTCCACTACTGAACTGCAGTCCTGCTCCAGAACCTGAGTGTTGCGTGTGCATCAGTTTTACAGATCCCATTCTCTTGAATACAGACTGTTGGTTCCTTGCCTCTCCGGCAGATGCACTCCGACTTCAAAGGAAGCTCCCCAATTAGTCGACTCTTACGGCATGCTTTTGGGGAGGCAGTGGGTCTATTCTTGTTTTCCCCACAATGGGGCCGCGGAACCCACACGGGGCACCTATGCTAGTGAACCCGTTTTAAAACAAAACAAAAACAAACAAAAAAAAAAGGCAGTTAAACATATTCGAAAACAAATGCCGGTTGGGAAAGGGAGGGGGGGTGATGAATATTAAATGGATGGATTATTTAAAAGACTAGAAAATCAGAGAAATTACTAAACAACAGCTGCTAAGTATCAAATGCTAAAAGAAAGAGAAGACGGCGATATGCTGGGCACATTCTGTTTTTAAGCGGACAAATAAACAGTCAGTAGGCGAACAAATGGAAACTAATAAACTGGGAAAGCAAGAATGTCCAATATAAACATTACGGTGAAACATTCATGAGAGGGGCGGGAGGTGTACTAGCATTGCAAGTTCAGGTGGTACCTGGTGCAAAAAAAATTTTTACCCCCTCTCTACACACACACACACACACTCACACATAAACACACCACTCACACATTTTGTCAGCCCCCCCTCCCCCAACATTTCTTTTTACTCGCACGCTCACGCTAGCACACACACACGCAAACACACTCCTAGGTCGACCTGAGACCCATTTTTGGTCATTTTTGAAGGGGAAAAATCCATCATTAGAGAGTTGCAGGATCAAGACGTTTGCTGAATTACACTGGAAGACAGAGAGTGACGTGATAAGGCCATCTAGAAGGAATGCAACCAGACAAGACTATATTAGTCCATCTATTGCCCAACAGGGTATCGGAAATCAAGAGGAAGACCAACTAAGAAATGGACAGATAGTGAAGCTGGATCTTGCGAAAGATGAACAAATTCATCAATCACTCGAGAAACGCAAGGCAGAAACAGAAAACCCCGACAATGGGTAACCCGGTAACGGTGTAGCAGCACAAGACGAAGCAGAATGTACATCCTTGCCGGACAGACAATGAAGCTGGGTCTTGCGAAAGATGAACAAATCTATCAGCCGCTCGAGAAACAAAAGACAGAAAACCCCGACAATGGGCTTCAACCCGGTAACAGTGTAGCAGCACAAGACGAAGCTGAATGTACATCCTTGCCGACTACTCCTCTATGCTCTAAACTATTCCTGTTTGTTAAATGACTACTGATGCTACTTGTTGCCAATACATTTTCTTTATCCTTTGTCAATCTCTATCAGTTTCTCATTATCTCCCCGCCAACCCCCACCCACCCACCCCCTCCTTTTTTCCCTTTCCGTGTGTTTGTGTGAGTGTGTGTCTGTAAAGGATGAGCTTTCTCGATACCAAAGAGATTTGCCTAGGAACCATGGTCAAAATGTGCTGAAAACCTCTAGTCTGTTTCAATGCGCATACGGACGGGAAAGGGGCAGGAGAACATAGCTAACACAGGGGGGTGTTTTTTACAATGTAAATTCTGCATCGCTGTCTGCTGGCTGACAATGTGCAGGCAAGAAATAACATGTTACAGACATAATCATAGGGGCGCCGGGACCTTTAGAGCGATCTTTCGCGGGGAGTTTCAGGTAGGTCAATTGTTATAGGGGGGGGGGGAGTGGTAGGGTTAGTGTTTGCGTTTATTTTACACCCTAACACCTCTATACTACTGGGCATTCCCAGGAACTCTCCACGATATCTCGGAGTCCCTGAGATAGGGTGAATTAAAAGACCAAAAGTAGTAACGATTATTGGGTGTAAAGGTAGGACTCAGTGGGTTGTGCAGGATGTATCCTTATGGTTAAACAGACAAACAAAAAAGCTGACGACCGTCACGCTCTGACGATAGCTCCAAGCAAAGCATAGGCGCTCACGACGCCTTGGTCATCTTCCGCGCCTAGATCCACTTCCGTCTCGACTGTCCTGCCACTGGGTCAAGATGGACATATGTCAGAGAGTGAGATCGATGCATTACATAACTCTTCATCACACACTTGCAAGTCAATAACTCACGTTCATCAAGTGAGCTTAGAAACTGTTCGATAAGTTGTCACGACCAGGTCGCCCTTGCTCGTCGCCGGTCGCGACAGTTTGTGGCTCTGTCTCCTTCGATCGCATCAATACTGCAAGAGTCCTTTTCAGCGCTACTTGGTGGCGAGCAATATTAAGCCATCTCATTTGGCGCAAATAACCCAGTCATAATTATAACCAAAAGCTCCCCCTTTGGGGGATGATGGTTGAACATGACGATTAAAAAAAGGTGTGTGTGCTTAAAATCGGATTGGATCGGTCATCTTCCTAAGCAAGACCGGCGCAAAGTTTTTGTTTTTTTGTTTTTGTTGTTGTTGTTTAATATTCCTGCCGCCTTCACGATTGAGATGGGCTAATGTGGATATCTTCTTCTTCTTCTTCTGCCTTTTTATCCCCCAATGGAGCATAGGCCCTCAACCAACTCACGCCAAGTCGTTCTATCCTTCGCCATTACATGGAGCTCTCCCCATGTCCTCCCAATCTTTCTAACCTCATTCTCCAGCTCTCTTCTCCATGTGTTTTTGGCCTTCCTTTATTCCTATGCCCCTGTGGGTTCCAATGCAAAGACATTCTAGTTATGCTGTTCTCCTGTCTATAATGTTTCATTTCCTTTGCTACTTCCATTGTTTTCCCTATATCATAGAGAGTTCTAACATTCCAGGTGCCAATTCTGGAGGTTTTCCTAGCTGAGAGGAGGTAAGTCAACGATCCAGACTCCTTACGGCTTTCTCCACACCGTGTCATACTTCTTCTATTTGAAGAGCCTCCCCTCATCTTGGTTGGCTGGAGTTTATTTGCTTCTCTTTTTGACTTATCCATGGTTGGTTGGTTTTTGTGGCTATGGTTTTTACAGGATGAGGTAGCCAACCTCACGCCCAACCCTACTATGAACATCCATAAATGGATCTAGGTATGAGTTAAACAAACTACAGCTTAGGGCTTTTCAGTCTGCGGGGGCTTTAAGAAGTAATAAAAAATAAAAACTTTAATTTTTTTAACAAATGCAATTTTTCCCTAATACATTTCACATTTATGTACATTCTTCACATTGTAACTTAGAGCCTTTTATATGACTATCTAGTATAATTTCCGCAATTTGCAAAAACATTCTTTATTATTTCTTTCAATAAAAATTTCATGACAATATATTTGCATTATCCGTTTACTTAAAAGACGTATGGACTTGACCTTTTTTCTAAGATAGCTGGTGCAATTTAAAACGGTTTAGCTTCTCATCAAGTCAAAATCTGGCCATATTTGCATATATTGCTATCAAGTGCAGATGTGCACCCAGTGCTGTTTTTGAAGAATAAATATAAGGGCATGAGGATCCTAAACTGTAAACAATTTTTAGATGTGTCCAAGGATAAAAAGGGACACCTTGATTGCTTTTGCTATTTTAAAGTTAACTGGGTATCTATCCTTTACACGACGTTGTAGAAATAACCCAATAATTTTTGTCTTTGTGTGGTGTCAATAGGTAATTTTACCTTCAGTTTGCCATTGCTCCTGTACGGTTAGAGCTCCTTATCATCGTCGAATTCGACGCAAAGCGGTCTGATGTCAAATCGCTCGCAGTTGGATTCTAACCGGATGTGTCGGAATTACGAGGTGCAGTGGTGACCCCAAAGGCACATTGGCCAGAAGACAAAAAAAAAACTGTAACTAAAAAACTGTAACTAAGTTAGTGGATTTATTAAGATAATAATAGGAAAGCTCTCGTCAACAATGAAGACAAAAATATAGAAGTATATTGTTTGTTTGTTTGTTTGTTTTAGTATCCTGAAGCCATGTGTTGTTAACCCTTAGGCTCGGTATTATAGATATCGCAACCTTTGGGTCTTGATTCCATTGTAAATACCGTAAATCTGGTAGAAATGTGGCTTTTCTGCCTACCCCCGGGAGTGAACCTGGACCACAAGGAGTTCGTCACCCGGTCACCGCGCAATCCGGTTAAGCCAACTATGCTAGAGAGCCGGGCGAAAGTATATTGAAAACTTTAAAAAACTTATGAAAAGACCAGTTCTTAATGACTATCAAGACACTAAGCCTGCAGAAGTGAAACTGGCTATCAACTGTGAGAAAGCATTGACCAAATAAAATAAAACAGCTTTTAAACTCCCGGTGGATCCGAAAGCTACTGGCTCATAGGGTATCTTGACAGAAGCTTTTAAACCCAATGTAAGCACGTCAGTTAACTTACTGTACAAAACATTTGGCAGTCTGGAAGAATGAAGAGCGAGATTCACAAGAAGAAAGAGAGAGGCCCAAGGGTCACAAACTAGGGTCCCAGGCCTGTCTTACATTCGGCTCTTCCAAACTCCAGTCTTTCACGCAGCAGTTGTATTTCATCAGCATGTTATGTTCATGTAATAATAAGCATATTGTGAATATAAAGTCAAAAACAAAAGCATGGGTGGTAAAATATGTACGCACGCTCGCGCGCGAACACACACACCCACGCAAACCCATTCACTCACTTACACACACACATAGGCACCCAATACACACATACATCCACATACATACGAACATAACACACACACACACCCACATACGAACATGCGTACATACGCAAGCACATATACATACACACATACATACACACACATACATACACATACATACACACATACATACACGCATGCATGCATACATACTAGGGCTGTACCAAATATTCGCTTTGTATTCGCTTCGGGGCCGAATAGTGGACCTATTGACCATTCGGTATTCGGCCGAATAGTTGCGGTCGGGCCGAATACGAATAGTAGTTACCTTACACCCGCTTCTGCATACACGGCCTTAATGCTGACAACATGGGACGATTAGTTTTGTTGAAAGCTAATGCAGCTTTCCTGCATTAACCAAGCTGCAAACAACTGGTGTCACAAATTGTGAAGATGAGGCCAGCCAGATAAATGAATGGAGACGAGTGATATCTGCAGCAGGAAACCTCAAGGGCTCAGAATGCTAAAGACGAAGATGACTATTCTGTGCCACTTTATGTGAAGTAAAAGTTCAGCGTACATTTGACATTATAAATGTGGTTTTTTTTTAAAGATATATATTTTATACACTATACACTATTCGTATTCGTATTCGGCCGAATAGTGAAAATCACTATTCGGTACAGCCCTAATACATACATACATACATACATACATACATACACACACACACACATACATACATACATACATACATACATACATACATACATACATACATACATACATACATACATACATACATACATACATACATACATACATACACATACATACATACATACATACATACATACATACATACATACACACACACACACACACACACACACACACACACACACACATACATACATACATACATACATACATACATACATACATACATACATACATACATACATACATGCATGCATGCATGCATACATACATACATACATACATACATACATACATACATACATACATACATACATACATACATACATACATACATGCATGCATGCATGCATGCATGCATACATGCATGCATGCATGCATGCATACATACATACATACATACATACATACATACATACATACATACATACATACATACACACACATACATACATACATACATACATACATACATACATACATACATACATACATACATACATACATACATACATACATACATACATACATACATACATACATACATACATACATACATACATACATACATACATACATACATACATACATACATACATACATACATACATACATACATACATACATACATACATACATACATACATACATACATACATACATACATACATACATACATACATACATACATACATACATACATACATACATACATACATACATACATACATACATACACACACACACACACACACACATACATACAGACAGACAGACAGACAGACAGACAGACAGACAGACAGACAGACAGACAGACAGACAGACAGACAGACAGACAGACACACGCACGCACACACGCGCACACAGACAGACAGACAGACAGACAGACAGACAGACAGACAGACAGACAGACAGACAGACAGACAGACAGACAGACAGACAGACAGACAGACAGACAGACAGACAGACAGACAGACAGACAGACAGACAGACAGACAGACAGACAGACAGACAGACAGACAGACAGACAGACAGACAGACAGACAGACAGACAGACAGACAGACACACGCTCTAAAACACACACGCATACAACCCAGATACATACAGACACACACAGCTATACAAACCCACATACACACACGTAGCCGCACAAGAAGACACCTACAAACAGATACACCCACGCACACAGACATATAAACCCACACAGACACACACATGCAGCCGCAGGAACACACACAAACACATACACACACGCAGGCAGGGAAACACACAGACACACACATAGACATGTGCAACACACACACATACACAGACACACACACACAGTCACACACGCAGACACACATACGCATACAGACATACACACAGACACATAAACTGACACAAACAGAGATGTACGCACACGCAGACATTATATAATAGACATACTGATAGAGATAACTACAGATACACACAAAGCCGCATACATTCACAGCCACAGATACATACACAGACACACAAATAGACAGATGCAACAAACACACATACACAGAGACACACACATACAGTCACACACGCAGAGACACATAAACCGATACAAACAGAGACATACGCACACAGACATACACACAGACACATAAACCGATACAAACAGAGACATACGCACACACAGACATTATAAAATAGACACACCGATAGAGACACACACAGATACACACAAAGCTACAGGCACTCACAGCCACAGATAGACACAGATACAAACACAGCCACACACACAGACACATAAATGAGAATATCCTACTCCCTTTTAAAATCAGTTTCATAATAGAGCAGTTTCGCTCTCTCTTCTTCCTCCTCATTGCTAGCTGTACTTCTTAATTTAAAGATAGGTAAAATGAATCGAAAGAAACAACATTCTAAACTGAACACCTTGTCAAAAGTTCTGGAAACCTCATGCACTTTTATTATAAATCAACAGTTGCATAAGAGCTGATAATGGCATAGATCCTTGCTAACAAGGACAAAACCAAACCCCGTCTTAGACGTAGCTGTAATAAGATTCGGGTTGTTTTGGGGATACTGGATACAACAAACGAAAAGCCATAATTAAGCAAAATGACACTATGGGAATTTAGAGGAAAGCAATAATTAAGGAAAATGTTACTCTGGCGACATGCAAACGGTTGAATGACGTCATCGTTGTAAATACCGCGATAAATTGCCAAGCTATCGTATGGAACTGTGGCCAGGGGCAAGCTGGTGTTAGACAGGAAGAATCATCATGTCATTTACCGACTGGCTTGGGTGTAAATTGAAAAATCCTAACCTGCACAGTCTGTGGCGACAGCTCTAGCCATACGGCCGTAAATCCTCAGGCTCACGACCACATCCCCCACACCTTACACCCTTGTCTACACCGCTTCAAAAGATGATCAATACAGACGGTAATAACAGTTTTTTTTTTAATCAACACATTTCCTTTTACGTTCGTTGCGTTTTACACAATATTAAAACAATTAAAAACATTGTTTCTGCAGCAGCACACCCCCCCCCCACTCATTTTAGCTACAAAACTTCGACTGCAATGTAGATAACTCATTTTAGCCTCCCTCAAACTCTTCCCCCCCCCCCCCCCACGTCTTAAAAAAAGTTTTTAACGTTCTTCAGTAGAACCCCCCTCTCTAAGGGTTCCGCGGATTTTATTGCTCTGTTACTAACTCTCCGGTTTTCTCAGAAAAAACTGGGAGCCTCCATGGTGTAGCGGCTATACGCTCGCCTAACGACCCTAAAGTGGTGGGTTCAAAATCAAACCGGAGATGGACTTTTAAAAAAGTTATTTCAACTCCTAGGGGCGACCCAGCCTTAACTGGGTACCAGGTAAAGTTCTGTGAAGTAAAGGCGGTCGGTGTGATGTTGACCATATTACCCACCGAGTGCCAACTGGTCTACCAAATGTGGATCTAGCACTTAATGCCAAATAGGCGTGAAGGTGTGGGGGTGGGTCCCATATATATAACGATAATAACCTGATGTGTGTAACATACAATAATTCCTGTTGTAATTTCCGTGCGAGTTCCGGAACCCCATTGGGGTGGAGGTGAGAGGGTGTAAAAAAATGGGGAGGGGGGTAGATCCGAAGCCTCATAACAACCATGTCTGAAAAAGCGATTTTCCTTCGAAGTCTGGGTGCATCTGCCAAAGGTGAGGAACCAACAATCTGCGCAAAACTGAGTCAGATATGTAAAACGAATGTGTACAGACTCCACTCCTTCTTTCCCTTCAAACTCTTACCTGTTAACGACATCAGGGTGGTATTTGATGTAACTGTTGCCGGTCCTCTTATTATAACCTCTTAAGAGTTTAAATAGGGTGTATAGAATCGATCATGTTAGACTTGCATCCAAAATGTGACTGTTCGGGTCGCAAGGGTTTTAAGCCATTTGTTAGATTTCGGATATTCCAAAATTATACTCAAATATGCACAGAGCATAACAGTTACGTGAATGGGCGTCTTTTGAATAGGCTTCGAGAGTACTAATAAAATCCTTACGTCCTTTTCAGGACGTAATTTTTGTGTTATTTGAAGCCCCACTCTGGCTTTTGCCAGGGGCCGCAATATAGGCAGGCCATAAAAATGGCCAAATGTCTGAACGCGGTTTCTGGGACCTCTCCACGGTGATCCTCATCCACATGGTGGCACTTTGTGTCATCGGGTGTTTATCGCTTGTGTGATGTCCTAGTGGGGTAGAAAGTCACTCACTCACACTCATAGGCTTCGAGCTGCTCAAGAACTCGTTACAGTATTCGTTATCTCCAACATCAAGACAAGCCGGGTTTTCCAGTAATTCGTTTACACGTGGGCGCAGGACTTTATGCAAAGGGCCACAACCAAATGTATCGATAATTTACGAACTTCATACATCAGATCCAAACATTTCGATTAGGTGCCCAGACAAGGACTTTTGGCAAAATCCCCTAACTGTCTTTGATTTTAAGAGCAGGAGAAATCAGGAAGATCCATATGGTTGTTTATATCATTAATTGTGTGCCAAACAAAACAAAAAAAAAACCAAAAAAAAAAATCTGAAAAGCAATTGAAAAGTATGGCTTTTGCCAGGGGTCGCAATATATATATATATTATATAACGCGGTTTCTGGGACCTCTCCACGGTGATCCTCATCCGCATGTGTGTGTGTGTGTGTGTGTGTGTGTGTGTGTGCGTGCGTGCGTGCGTGCGTGGGTGGATGGGTATGTGTGTGTGTGTGTCTCGGCTCTATGGCTAAGTCGATGCGAACGCTTCGTAATGCCGGGGTGCTGGGTTCGATTTCATCTGCGGACCATGCGATTTGCGTTGGTTTCGACAGTGATATCAAGAAGCCGACCGTTTAGAAAGCAATGGCAAACTACTGGACGTAAATTTGCCTAGAGAAACCACAGAACAGCCAGGGGCTGTTGGAGTTGGTTTTGCAACGTCCTGTAAAGGATACGCAACTAACCATATATCATCATCAGTTCTCGTTATGCCTAGTGGCACATAAGGCTTCAGAAAGGACTTTCCATGCTTTCCTGTCCTGTGCAATCTTCAGTGCAGTTTTCCATGTCAAAGATGCCGCACTCAGGTCACTTTCCATCGTTCGTCTCCGTGTTGTTTTTGGGCGCCCCTGTTTTCTCTTTCCCTCTGGTGTCCATGTGAGAGCTGTCTTGGCAGGTATATCAGAAGTCATTCTCATAACGTGGCCAAGCCATTTCCATCTTCTCTTGGTTATCATACTGTCTAAAGTTTCTTGGTTTGTGACTTGAAGTAATTTAGTGTTTGAGATTTTATCTGGCCAGAAAATTTTGATAATCCTACGTAGACATGTGTGGTGGAAGGTGGGCAGCTTGTGTGCATCCTTTTTAGTCATTCTCCAGCATTCCGCTCCATAAAGAAGAACTGGCAAAATGATGCTCTTGTAGAGTCGGAGTTTCGTTCCTCTGCAGTAATTGTTGGATTTCCAGATTTGCCTCATCCTTCCAAAAGCAGCTCTAGCTTTGTTCAGACGTGACTGTATGTCTTCCTCTGTTCCTCCCAGTAGGGACACCACACTGCCAAGATATGTGAAATGTTCTACATTTTCAAGTGATTGGTTATTTATGGTCACTGGTTGTTGGTTTGGACTGTTTGTCATGATCTTAGTTTTCTTTGTATTTATTCTCAGTCGCACCATTTCTGCTGTGCAGTTTAGTCTGTTACTTTTCTCTTATATATGTTCATGTTTATGTGATAGGAGTGCTATATCATCTGCAAAATCAAGGTCCTCAAGCATGGTGAATGGAGTCCATCGTATGTCTCTTAATGTCCTGTCTACTGTGTTCTTTAGTATCCAATCAATCACAAGGTTGAAGAGGAGAGATGACATAACACATCCCTGTCTTACACCCGTCTTTACTGGGAAAGATGTATTGTAATTTTTTATACTGGAAAAGTCTTTCTTCTAACCATATATATATTTGTATAAACAAATTTATCGCTGTTGTCTTTGCAGCGGTTAATCACGGTTCCAATGCAGGACGCAATTTTTTGTTATTTTGAAAGCCCCCATCCCAGCTGTCTTTGTTAGCCCTAAAAATAACCTTAGGGTTGAACGGGGTTTATGGGGACTGGCGCCAGGGTGATTCTCATTCGAGTGGTGGCACTTTTTGTCACCGGGTGTTTATCGCTTGTTTTGCTGTTCTGGTGGGATTAAAAGTCAATCAGTCAGTCTTTAGCAGGGACAGACTAAATGTACAGGATTTAGAGACTGAAGTAAGTCAGCTTTATAAACGTATTATTTCTATTTAAAGTAACTATACCGACTTGCGTAATAAAAACAGACAAGAATATCTCTTTCTTCTTCTTCTTCTTCTTCTTCGCGTTCACCAGCTGTAAACTGCCAAAGCAGTTCTAAGGAAATTGGGCGGGGGAGAGATGGGCTGGTGAGGGGAGGGGTGTGCGAGTGACGGGAGGGGTGTGTGGGTGAGGGGAGGGGTGTGCGGGTGAGTGGAGGGGTGTGCGGGTGAGGGGAGGGGTGTGCGGGTGAGGGGACAGTTAGTTAGTCGAGTACTTAAACTGTTATCAACCTGCTGGGTAGTCATAGTCAGATTGAAGGTTTTTAGTATAACTGTTGTTATTGTTTAGAAGTAGACTTCTTCTTCTTCTTCTGCTTCCTCCACTCCCTTCTATTCGTTTCTCGTCTTTTGCGTTCGCCCTTAAATGAGGTGTCATATCATCGTTTACCGCTAGGCTGCGACATTTGTTCTTTTCGGCCCAACATAGAACAGACTTAATTAGTCGCCTTTCAAAATATGCTATTATAAGGGGCAATAGATCTTTTTATTCCACTCTCACCCGCAACCCCCTGGTCAACTTTTCACTTAAATATAGCCGCAGAACCCGCGCAGGGAATTTACTCTGATGAAATCCATTTTCCGGAATAAGACAGATAGCGGCTTCTATTCTTCATCAGGTCTCATCATTTGAAGAGCAGTCGGGATAAACGTTAGATTTATTTCCTGTAAAAGGCGTCGCAAATCAACCCTGGCATTTGTTGACTATTTTTGGGTTTTACTAGCCAAATATTAAAATCCAAATGTTGAGGTCATGCAACTTTTTCCTGGCAACTTGTGGATGTGGGTCATGGACTGTAGCTCAATCACTAGGGGAGGGGGGGGGGGGGGGGGGGGGGGTGGGGGGGAGCTCGGAACTTATGCACTGAAATGCTACAGCAAAACTCTGAGAAAACTTTGGTCTAAGATCAAGAGAAACCGACATACTGCGTGATCTAAGCATCGCGGAGAATCGGCTCATGGCTCATACACGGCATCCAGTCCTGAAAGCTGGGGTATTTTGGCTATATTAAACCTCATGGTGGCCTGAAGAGACCGGTAATAGCGGGAGCATTTTCTGGAAAACGAGATAGGGGCAGACTTCCACAAAACTGGATACATGATATTGAAGATGCACTAGCAATTACAGAATTTTGGGCTGGAGAAACTGTAGG
>CAJHNH020001656.1:0-115000 GCA_905116865.2 Candidula unifasciata | reverse complement strand
CCGTCTGTCTGTACATCCATTCATCTGTCTGTTCGGCTCGTTGGCTGTCTGTCTGTCTATCCGTCTATTGTCTGTTTGTCTGGCTGTCTGTCTTTAGTGCGGCCTTTTGTTGGCCTGAGATTCAGTTGCACACATATGTTGTGACTGTAACTGACTCGCAAAGCTGAGAAAAATGGAGACCTGTATACTCCGTGCGCGCATAGATTCAGAGGTTCATTGTAGTTACCATCCTTTGGATATTTTCTCCAGGGCACGAAGTTGTTTTGGGAAACGAACAGCCAGATAGACTGGCTGTTTCTGCACCAGTCGGTGGTCAAATGATGTATCACAAGCTGTATGTTGTCAGAATCACAATTAGATTATCACGGTCTGAATAGAATGATGCAACTGGGAGTAGCCATAGGATCTGACCGACCAGGTCCGGCTATTATAGAGAAGGCCGTGTGACCGACACTCGACACTCAGAGGAAAGTCAAGATGGACATACAATCAGACAGCTACTGGTACCACCGGAGCTGGAACTCTTCGATGGCTGCTGTGGATGAAGACGAAACACTTGTGGGGTTGTCCAGAGTGCTGTTATGTCGGTTCTTGAAACTCAGAACCCCCGTGTGGGTCCTGGGGCCCCATTGTGGGGAAAACAAGAATAGACCCACTGCCTCCCCAAAAGCGTGTCGTAAGAGTCGACTATTTGGGGAGCTTCCTTTGAAGTCGGAGTGCATCTGCCGGAGAGGCAAGGAACCAACAGTCTGTATTCAAGAGAATGAGATCTGTAAAACTGATGCACACGCAACACTCAGGTTCTGGAGCAGGACTGCAGTTCAGTAGTGGACGAGCAACCAGAACTTTCCGCCAGAGTGTACAGCTGGTGAACGCGAAGAAGAAGAAGAAACTCAGCTCAACTCAACCAACTCAACCCAACAAGCAAGTAATTACAAAAGGAAGATAAACATCATAGCTCCATTGATTACAACATGCATGTAACTGATAACATATGTGCTTCGACTGAGAAAAAACCCAAGACAGTAATAACCACACTGAGACGTCGTCTCTGTAATATGGTTAGTTTATATCAGCATAGAAACGACTGTCGTAACGGCGAGTAGGGGCAAAGAACTCCCAAAAGAGTTAGAGGAGAGCATATCCTAAGAGACGCGCGCCGCGGATCGGAAGGTCGTGGGTTCGCTCCCTGGTGGAGACGGGCTTTTCTTTAAAAAATGACCTTGGCTCCCAGGTCGACCCAGCCTTGAGTGGGTACCGGGTGCAATCCCGGGAAGTAGAGGCTGCCGGCGTGATGCTGACCACATCACCCATCTTGTGCCGTTGGTCTATAAAAATATAGGTCTAGCCCTATATGCCCTATACGCCTAAAGGCGTGGAAAGGGTCCTTTACTTTACTTACTTATATCCTAAGAGACCTACTTAAAATTGTAGTACATTATCATACAGCAGATAACTAGGATGGGAACGTAAAAAAAAAAAACAAGTAATTTTCAAGCTAAATCCAGTTAACTGTGAAGCAGATGTACAGTCGGCTTTATAATAATAGACACCCTTGTCACTTTACTGGAACAAATTATTTGTCACGCAATCTCCTATTTACAATTTCACGGAGTTTCCTTCTTCCCACCCACGAGATACCTATGTCACTTTTGACCCTCAGTAGTTGCTGAATAGGTCTTGCCCGCAGGCCTAAAGGTCTAGAGATCAAATCCTCACCGAGCGAGATTTTGTCCCCCCTCACAAATTGACGTTGACATCAGGGATCATCATCATCAAGTGCCTTCCAAGTTGGCGTAGATGTGCGTGCATCTGCACAGATCTCGGTCTTTGGTGTTCTGGACCAATTCCACAGATGACATTCCTCAGTGCCACTGTCTAAAGCCATCCACCATCATTTCTCCTGGTCTGCATCTGCCTCTCCTACCAGTGATCTTTCCAGTCGTCACGATATTTTCCAGTGCTCTTTTTCTCATCACACGACCAGAGAATTTTGTTTGTCTCCTTATTGTTTCAGGTATATCAAACCTAAAATGAGTATCATATCAGGCAATGTCATGGGAAGTAAAAAAGACCGTTGGGATATGACCACATCACTCAGAGAGTACCAATTAGTCTTAAAACTATAACACTATCACGACATCCCCGATTTGCCTAAGATGTGAAAAAGATTTACTTTCTGTAAATCTTGTTGTATCGATTGCCTGTGAGTTGCCGGGCCCCTAATATTTATGGCAGAGCAAACTAGGTTAGCCTTGGTTAGCAGCTGGTGTAGGAGGGAAGCTCCGACACATGGACATATATAGGATTTCTCTTTTGATCCAGCATCCTCTGCATCGTGCTTTGTTTCACAGTAACTGGTGTTATCTTTTCTTTGTAGTTAACAAAGCTGACCGAGCAAGGGATAGTGTGAATTGTTAACACATAGTCTCCATAGTACTGCCCCAGGCTGTGTGCTACAGAGAGGAGTTCCATTTCTGTCCTTCACTGGTACCGGCGTGAGAAGTGATTCCCATACCTCCTTATACAGAACACTGTCCTATTGGAAGACGGACAGGTGCCCCCCCCCCCCACCACACACACACACAAAAGCAAATAAACCGTCTTCAACAAAGAACTTGAGCAAATTATTGGGGGGGGGGAGAGTTGAGCCCACACCACCCTCTCAAAAAATGGGGGAGGTTTGCCCCTTAGGTTCCGGTGCTATATTGATTAGTGATATCTATGATCACATCAAATCACGCAGCGTCCGTGGCTAAGGCTTCGCGAGTTTGACTCGTAATTCAACGTACCGCGATCGAAACCCACTGATGGCTGCGTGGATTTTTTATCGCAGGTGTCGCAGGTCGACCCAGCCTAAAATTGGTACCAGGATGGCTGTTCTGGGAAAGTTAAGACAACCGGCGTAATGCTGACCACATTACCCACCTAGTGCCGATTGGTCTGTAAAAATATGGGTGCTCTTCCCATATGCCCGATGTACCTAAAGTCGTGAAAAAGGGATCTTTACTTTTAGTTTTACTTTACAGTATGTCACAGATCAATAGGTACTCCGATCTCCTCTTCAATAGCTCTTCAAAATTAAAACACCTCCCTAATAAGTTATGTTTTAAAAGACGACCAGATAAGGATTTTCTTTTCAAAGTCAGAGTACATCTACCCGAAAAAAACAGTTTGCATACACGTAATCTAGATCTGCCTAACTCAAATTACAGCTGCTGTGTTTCGGCACCAAGAAGGTTAAAAAAGAGGAAAATCGTGGATGGGCCAGGTTGAGGACATTATTCAGCATGTGTGTTCACCTGAGGACATAGAACCTAGTGAAGAATGTGTACAAATACCAACAGAGTTCGGCACGACCTTTTCTGTTTGCATTCGTCTAAACAAAAATGCAGACAAGAAAGCCCAGTCGTTGTTAAGGCAGAAGTGCAGGCTTTGATTTTCGAGAATTCTCTACAGGAGGATGCTATCAATTACACAGATTGGTCAGTAATTTGCCACGTGAGAAGCTCTTGGGCTTTTACGCCGCAGGCTGGAACTGTGAAGCAAGATTCTGGCGCTGTTGACCAGCACGTAGTCTGATTATGGAGGTCAAGTGGCAGTGACCAAAGCAATAACATGGCTGGAGACTCAGACTTTTTTTTTCCTCGCATGATTTCTCATTGACTCAATGAGTATGCCCAAGAAGAGCTCAGGCGTGCAAGGAAATGAGCGAGCTGATCGGCTTGCAGGTAAAGCTACTGTGGACCATGCCATGGACCATGCTGATATTCTGTATGCACTAAGAGAAGTAAGACTTGCGAGAATCAAGTGATGACTGTGAATCTGCAACAGTGACTAGACTGCAAGAACAAGTTAAAAGGGGTGTGGCCAGAAAAGAGCACCATGCAGGAGGCCAGAGAAGAATAAAGAACCAAAACATAACTTGTGTCGTGAGCCGAAACACTCTGCAGGATTTACTAAGGAGGGAATCCGAGCACTAAATAGTTCGATGTGCATGCAATCTGTCGACCAACTAACAGCTGCTGAACGACAAAAACTCATTCATTCATTCATTCAGTAGCATGTCCCTCGCGGAACCTCGCTGCCATAACAACCCTCCGGAAAACCTTCCTATCATGAGCAAGATGTCCTGCGTCTGATACACCCATCTGGAGATCATCTGCCACATCCTGCACCCATCTTCTCCTTGGCCTTCCTCTTCCTCTCTTCCCAGGCATATACCCCTCCATTATTGTTCTCTCTAGACCTCCATGACGTTTCAAGTGACCAAAATATTTCAATTTTCTTTGTTTTATTGTCGTTTACTAGCCAACCCTCTTCAATATTCAGCTCTTGAAGTATGGATGCATTTGTTCTTTTCTTTACCCAAGATATTCTTAGAACCTGTCTGTAACATTTATATTCAAATGCATTTATGCGCTGTTCCGCTTGTTTAGTAAGTGTCCCAGGTCTCACAGGCGTATGTTGCAATGGGAAAGATGCATGCTCTTAAAAAATCTGACCTTTGTAATTCTATCTGTACAATTCCATAATTTATTCAGTTGTTTTAGTCTTTGAAGAGCAATTGATAGTCGCCGTTTAATTTCTTTCATTGTGGTCACCATTGTTGGTAACCAGTGACCCAAGATATTCGAAAGTTTCCACCACTTCCAATCTTTCCTCATTAACATATATTTCCTTCTCCATGGCAGTTTTGTTTGTATGCATTATCTTTGTTTTTGCTGTGTTAAGAAATAAGTTATGATTTTCACTATTTCTTTGGAGTGAGGTTAATAAGTTTTCTAAACCATTTTGTGATGTTGATAGTAATACTGTATCATCAGCATAACGAATTTCTGGTATTTCATGACCACCGATGTTTAGGGCATCATATTGTTCCTTGTTTATATCATCTCTTACATTTCTCATTATATTTTCGGCGTACAGGTTGAACAAATACGGTGACAGCAACACATCCCTGACGGACTCCTTGCTTGATGCCAAACCAGTCTGATGTCTCTCCATCTATTCTGACTGCTGCTTGTTGGTCTTGATAGAGCATTTTAATGAGCTGCACTATATGTGATGGAAAGCCCATATTCCTCATGATTTCCCAAAGCTTCTGATGTTGTACACAGTCAAATGCTTTTGAATAATCCACAAAACATAAGAACAGATTTACATTAAATTCTCTACACTTCTCTATTATTAAACGCATGTTGAATATATGATCTCTTGTTCCTCTTCCCTGTCTAAATCCAGCCTGAGCTACATTAATCTCTTAAACGACAAAAACTAAATAATTTTAATTTGTTTTGTAGCATCGCAGCGATTACATATTTTTACCTCTAAATTAATCTCTAAGCAAAATGAAATTATATTTTATTGTTAATATATTCACATATATTATGTTACACTAGTACATATATATATTACAAAAGGTATAAAATATATACACCAATTGTTAACTCTTTAATTAAAATTTCATTTTTGCAAGTGAAAATATTTTACGGAAGAAGACTAAAGATTTCGCGCATGTGCAAAGAGGCAGTGCCCTCTGTCGTCCCTGGTCTGCCATTTAGCGAGGACGGAACATCTACATTAAAACATGCTGACAGTCAGGTTAGCTTCCACCTTGGCAAGGCAATTGCCTAGAGCTCTACCCAGGGTAAGTATTTATTTTATACTTATCTCCGTTGTTTTCTTTTATTGATATAAAGTATTCAAAGACATTTGTTGCAGAATAAGGAAACATGTTTCGGCTTTCGGCAGCCTCAGGTTTCGGTCTCAGTCATTTGAGGGACACGGGAGTGATACGGACAATAAAAGTTATAGAAGGTCATTGCCGTTTACATCGAGATGTGTCGACCCTGTCTACATTTCATACTCTAGATATAAGCACATTGAGAAAATGCTTATGGGGCTGAATTGTAAACAAGCATAATATAATATTAATCGAACAGTTCCATGACCAGTTTCAGTTTCAAAAGTATTGAGTGTATGATAGTTAGTATGATGCTACCAAGTCGACCACTCAAAGCCTAAAATTGGTGTCAGGTAATGTCCTGGAAAGTAAAGGCGGCAGGCGTGATGTTGACCACGCCCACCGAATGCCATATAGTCTGTGAGTCTAGAATCGTATGCCTCTGACTGACCTGACTGGAAAGGTCATGGAATACAAATTACTGCCCTACCCTTTAGCCAATTTCACTTTTTGTTTTCTTTTCACAAAGATAATCCTGGGAAAGTACATTTTAGGGGTGTTATGGGTTAGGGTTAAGTTCTCCCGATCACCTGCTGAGACACTGACTAAACCATAACTAATAACACCCCTAGAACATTAAAACTCCGGGATTTCATTTGTTTTGGTGAATTAAAAATAACTCTCCCTTATGGTAATACCAGCAACTTTATTGTATTGATTTCCTAATGACCATACGAGGCGGTCAGCAAAAAACAGTTTTAAGACCAGAGATTGAGGTGAATAAGAGGTCAAGGTTGACACTGACAGCTAAATACAGGAGACAGCTTACTGTTCTCCATTGCAAATAAATTCTTTCAACATTTGCTTTACCTCAGAGATATTCTTCAAAGTTTCAAAGTGCAAACCTTGAGTGGTCTATTGGATGTCAGTGCTGTAAAACAGATATGCAAACAAAACTTCAAAGTTCTGAAACATGACTAGTTCAGAATGAATTGGACAAAACAAACAGAACTTTCTGTTTAGTTTACGCTGGTGAACGCTGAGAATAAGAAGAGAGTGCTAAGCTAATATAGAAGTTGTGGAGTTCATATTTTTGAGACGGTGATTTGCTGCTTCTCAGCAACAGAAACACCATCACCAAGTTGTTCTGTGGCAGATCCTGGGCCACTGCAGCATACCAGGAAAAGAAATAAGTTGGCAGACCGGCAAAGAAGAGAAGAGAGACAAAAAAAAAAAGACCTATACTTTTTAATTACCAGAAATCATATCACTTATCAAAGAGACAAAATTGTGGAGAGAACACACTGTAAACATCCACTATACCCAGAAAACGTATACACAATTTTCCGTCTAAGAACAGGAAACTGCAGACTGAATTACCACACACAAAAAGCAGAGACTACACTCCCCGCAATATATTTGTCACACCACGAACGTTTAAGCACATTCTGCAGATCTGCCCGATGTACTTAAACAAGGGGGGGGGGGGGGGAACTGGCCTCAAGAGCAAAGCGTGCATCACAGGCTATGGGGAACCATGAAGGCTCTGCAACTGACATGAAAATTCATAGAGGCAGCCCACCGGGCAGTCTAACCTTAGCATATGAAATCAAATGCTAGGAAGAAGAAATTGTGAATTTTGCTTACTACTGCTGACAATTAAAAAAAAAAATATCTAACTAAAAGCATCTAACTAAAAATGTTTCATTGTCTTAGGTATGCCAAAATGCACTGGCTGCAGGATGTGTATCTGCAAGGCATATTTCATTCACACCAGCGACCTTTGCTGCAGGTAATGTTTTTAAGTTTTCTAATATATGTGGTTTTATGTATATATATATATATATATATATATATATATATATGTGTATATTATATATATATGTATATATGTATATATATATGTGTATATATATATATGTATATATATATATGTATATATATATATATATGTATATATATATGTATATATATATATGTATATATATATATGTATATATATATGTATATATATATATGTATATATATATGTATATATATATATGTATATATATATGTATATATATATGTATATGTATATGTATATATATATGTATATATATATATATATATGTGTATATATATATATATGTATATATATATATATGTATATATTTGTGTGTGTGTGTACTTATTTTATTGATGCAGTGTCAAGAAATAGCATGAAAAATAGAAATACACTTTATGAAGAAACAAAAAGTTCAGAACAATTTTGCTAGTATATCTTCCATTTGAAGAACTTACAAATTATAAATTTTTTTTTTCCTATGAACATTCAGACTTTTTTTGTTTCTCCATAAAGTGTATTTCTAGAATCCTTTCCTCCAATATCATACTCATAATGCCGAATTTTCAGTAATTAAAGTCCCCCCCCCCCCCCCCCCCCCAAAAAAAAAATGGTTTGTTTTTACATTTAATGCATGATAAAATAATTGCTTACCATCTTTGACATTAGTCTTTTAACTATGGTGCAAAAACATTTGCCATAGATAGCTACACTTTTTATTGCATTTTTGCCTTTTTAAAATAATTTAGACGTTTTGAATGCACTAGTCTTCTTCTATCTTCCACCAAATGCAATATTCTGATTCAAAGAATATCTTATTCAGGTCCCAGTGGTGCAGAGGTTTCATCCATATTGGAGGAAAGGATTCTAGGTCAGTCATCTGATGTCAACTTGGAAGAGACTGGACGTGTGTTGTCTATTGGTGATGGCATTGCCCGTGTCTATGGCTTGAAGAACATCCAGGCAGAGGAGATGGTGGAGTTCTCCAGTGGCCTTAAGGTAGGTCTTTACCTGGGTATTTGTCTGTCCAACATGTAACATTATTCAACTAAGTCTGCGTTTTTTTTTTCTTCAAAAAACAAAACCTCACAGCCATGAGTAGTGCACTTGCATACCAAGAATTTATGGTTGTCCTTAGCATGTGCAGGATGTTTCTGTTACTAGCTTAGCTTTGGATTTGGCAGATTCTTTAACTGTTCATCAGAATTTTTCAGGATTTCTAAATACCTGTTCTATAAACTTCCCCCATCGAGAGCACAAGAGACAGAAGTCTTCTTTGGATATTTCACCCAAATATCTTCATTACTCCAGAAATTAGAGAACACATTATTTACACGAATACTGCTACCAGTGATCAGAAGCTTATCATTGTGCTCACTCGCGAGTATAAATTGTAACAGGTGTGCAGAAACATTGCGGAATAAGCGTTTACTTTGGAAAGGAATTATTGTCATGATTTCTATATCATTATTTTTCTGTAACTATTTGTTTGAATTCAGTTTTCTCACTAGAAAACTTGACAGAATGAAAACCTTGTTGATAAACTTACACATTTGCTGTTTCAGGGCATGGCCTTGAATCTGGAGCCCGACAATGTCGGTGTGGTAGTCTTTGGTAATGACAGACTCATCAAAGAAGGAGATATTGTCAAGCGAACTGGTGCCATCGTGGATGTCCCTGTAGGAATGGAACTGCTTGGAAGAGTTGTGGATGCTTTGGGAAACCCCATTGATGCAAAGGTACATTGAAAAATTTGATGTTTTTGTCAGTTTAAAAAGTAATGAATTAATTAAATTACACACTAATAGTTTTGTAACGTTGAATTTTATTATTCAGCAAAACGTTGTTAGCTTTAACTCCAAGGGACCGAAAAATCAAGTGTTCATGTTTAACAAATTCATGATAACCAGCTCAGGGTTTGTGGTGGACCGGGAAATTACTGTGATTTTTTCGTTGACCTTGAACAGTGATTTTTTCGTTGACCTTGAACAGTGATTTTTAGCTTATAAAAGACATTCCGACATTAAAAAGCCGTCAATTTTGACCGCCGCAATGAGATCGTCGGAAGTCCTGCGGTTTTCGTCAGTTCGGCTTTTTTTCCTGACGATTTGGCTAGTTTCAGCAACTTTCGTTTTCGAATGTTCACGATCGTTTCCGGTAAACGTTGAGCGGGCAATTGATCTCTTTTTTGCTCTACAGCCTACATTGCAATGCCTGGATGTCGTTTTAGCTCGGATGGTTACTTCATCCCTGACTTTAAAAATTGGATACTGCGGGGATCAGCGAACATCACGCAAAATGCAAGCTATGTAAAAAAGACATAGACTTGAAGTCAGTGGGGAAAATCTGCAATGCTTTACAAAAAGTGGATAACTGCTGGGAACTTGTCTCAGCCCAAACATCAGCAAAATGCAAGCTTTGTTTCAGTAAAAGGAAATTTAATGCAGAATGTGAAGCTGTTATTTCTGAATGGGTTACATTTATTGAGCAGTTGGCAGCCAATGGATCACTGTCTGCTTTTTCAAGGGAAACGTACAGACTTGATTCATTTTACCATGACCTATCAGGCAGAAATGAGTTTCAAAATGTTTGGAGTGTTGTTCAAATGTTATTAATGTTGTCCCATGGACAAGCAACTGTTGAAAGGAGGTTTTCGGTAAATAAAGAAATGGAAGAATATAACATGGCTGAAAGAACTCTAATATCACGAAGAGCAATAGTTGATCATATAAGAAATCAGGGTGGGGTAGACAACATTGAGATAACACCAAAGATGTTAACCAGTGCTAGCAGTGATATATGTTGTATTTAGACAGTCAGAAGGAGAAGACTGAACAACACAAAAAAAGCAATAAACAAAAATTATTTGAAAGTGAACTGCAGATGCTAATAAGACGAAAACTTGCTTTAGAAAAAGATGTTAAAACCATCACTGATGCTGCTGATGAAAATGCTTTGCAGGCTGAACAACAGCGCAACATCTCCCTTATTTCTGTTTCAAACAGTTTAAGGAAGACAGAGACAAGGAAGATTTAATTAAAATTGTTGACAAACAGATTGTCAAAAAACAGATTCAGTGATTAAGTATATAATGGACTGTGTAAATATTTTTTTTCAAGTGATTCAGCTCGTGATTTGATGTGAGGTTATATTTATTTGTGTAGTTCAACTTTCATTTTTCTCATGTGTCTATGAAGGCAAGAATACATATGAAAAATTAGCAAGCGTACATTATTGTGGTGAGTTTTCAACATTATTTTTGTGTTTATGTTAAATATCTTCCTGTTAGTTCATGCATGCATTTATATATGTATTAATAGCACACCATGAGTGCACTAAGAATGTTAAGTAGTACCCCCGTGACAACCTTGAAAAAAACTAAAGAGACCTTGAAAAGCCTTGAAATTGGTTGGTAAATTTGACAATGAACCCTGCCAGCTACTAGTACACTGTAAAAATGCATGTACATTCCTGCTCGGATCTAACTTTTGTTTATGTAAGCCGAGTATTTGTGACCACGTCAAGTCGCCCTGGCAACTAATCTGGGGGGGGGGGGGCTCAGAGACCTTGAGATGACATCCCTTTTTATGACCCACAGCACATTAAGCACATGACCAGAGATTCCTGAAGAAGAGTGTTAATGAGGTTTTACTGTATAATTAAATTGGTATGTAATTTCAATGCATTGCAGGGCCCTTTAGGTACAAAAATCAGAGCCCGTGTGGGTGTCAAAGCACCAGGTATCATCCCTCGAACATCAGTTAAAGAGCCCATGCAGACAGGTATTAAGGCTGTGGACAGTCTGGTGCCCATTGGCAGAGGACAGCGTGAGCTGATCATTGGTGACAGGCAGACTGGGTAGGTACTTTCTTCATTTTTGGTTTAGAAAGGTCCATAGCCATTGAAAGCTTGTAGTGATTTTAGTTACTGTTTACTATAACATGTGAAAACTGGTCAGACTGTGCCCTTACAATCAGCTGAGAAGCCTTTTACACTTAAATGAAAAAGGAGTGTAAAGGTGGAGTCTAAAGGACCCTTTTCCATACCTTTGGGTGTATAGGGCATATATTGCTAGACCTGTATTTCATATAATCACCAGCTTTGGCTTAGACATTGTGAGCGTGATTAATGGTGCCAGGTTCGATCCCAGCTGCAGACTGACTTGTGTTGGTTTCCACAGTGGTACTGAGAGTTGGCCGTTCAGAAAAGCAGCGGGAAAACTGAACGTAAATTTGCCTGGAAATAATAACAGCAGCAGCAAGTAATTGCTGTCTAAGGTTGGTTTGGCAACATCCTGCCAAGAATACGCAACTAACTTTATATTTTATAATCTTCATTCTATGGCCGATGTGGTCATCATGCCAGCCATCTTGACTTCCCAGAAGTTGCTTCCCAGAACTTTACCTGATAACCTATTTAAAGCTTAGGTTGACTTGGGAGCTGGAAGTGACGGTCATTTTTAGAAAGTAAAAAGGTCTGCTCCACGAATTAAAAGGAACTATTAATGTAAATTTTTCCTCAGAGTTTACAATTTTAAATGTAGTTTAAATTGGTTGCATATAAAACATTCTGTGTGAGTGATTAGGCATGGGGGGGGGGGGGGGGGGGGTGTCAAATTGGGGGAATTAAAAGATGTCAACAAGGCACTTAACATGTTTAACAAATAACTTCCTGTTGTAGTACTTTCAGCCCCCTTTCACCCATTATGTCTGGCAGTCTATACTTCAGGTGGCACTTAAAGAGCAATTAAGCAAATCGTTTTCATTACTTGGTATAAATAGGTATAAATATTTATCTAGGTTGCTAGTGAAGTAAGAATGTAGTTTTGCGATGGAAATACTTTTTTCTACTGGAATTTATATCATCATGTGCCCAGCCAGGTGGCATAGACACTCCTGTCTCTTCACAGATCTTGGTCCTTGGTATTTGAAACAACGCCACTGATATTGCTCCATGCCAGAGTTTTTGTATCAGTCTAGAAGTTGGTATAACATCACATTATTATATATTCGTTCTCTTTTTGACTCTTAGCCCATCAGTCTTGGTCTTGAATCTAAAGTGTGCAGCAACTTTTAGATTGACTTAGGATTCTGGGTGTACCCAGAAAAGAAAGCTTTGCTGTCCCCATATATTTGACCTGAGGTTATAGCAAATGTGTAATGGTAAATAATGATGCATGTCTACAGCAAAACCGCCATCGCCATTGACACCATCATTAACCAGAAACGATTCAACGAAGGTGGTGAGGATAAGAAGAAGCTCTTCTGCATCTATGTTGCCATTGGACAGAAGAGATCAACTGTTGCCCAGCTTGTGAAGAGGCTCACTGATGCTGGTCAGTAGGTTTTCACTATAACTTGACTGTTTGTGGTTCTCCTTCTCCTGGTCTCCTTCCTAGTGCCGTGACCCCCAACTGTGAAATTATTTTCATTGCTACTTAATAATTTCAATGAATATGTTTTCTGATTGTCTTCTACCTACCCCCCAGACAGGTCATGACCCACGGGTTGAGAACAGAATTAGACAAATGTCAACAAGGCAGTTAACATGTTTAACAAATAAAAAATTCCTGGTGCAGTACTTTCAACCCCCTTTCACCCATTATGTCTGGCAGTCTAGATTTCAGGTGGCACTTAAGAGCAATTAAGCAAATCATTTTCATTACTTGGTATAAATATTTATCTAGATAACAGCTGGTTTAAATGGATGTTGTATTTAACTAATTATTTTATACATTGATTGTGATTATATTACTAGACTACAGCCTGGACAGTCTGCTTCAAACTGGCACAGGTTATGGTTTGATTTAGTCACTGATTCACATGGGCAGTTTTGGGAGGTCCTGGATATAGTCTCAAGACATACAGGTGTTTTTCTTTTTGTTTTGCTCAAGCCAGGTGGCCAGCCATACTACAGATGAAACCCATGCTAGAGGGTATAAAACCTTTCCACGTAAAGTTGACCTCTCATTTAAATGCCTTGTTTTAGTCTGGCAAAACTATTACTCCTAAGTTCTGATATTAAACTTTATTAGATGTGGTACCCAGGAAAACAAAAAGTTGAAATTTCTTACCTCCACAGGTAAAGTTTTTAAAAAACGAAAAAATTCACAGTACATAGGTATACCATTTAATGTTTTATTGCTAACGCTGATAGTTTTTATTTTCTCTTATAATATTGCAGATGCCATTAAGTACACCATCGTTGTGTCTGCTACTGCATCTGATGCTGCCCCACTACAGTATCTGGCTCCCTACTCTGGTTGTGCCATGGGAGAGTTTTTCCGTGACAATGGCATGCATGCCTTGATCATTTACGATGACTTGTCCAAACAGGTTAGTCTGTGTAAGAACGCTAAGTTCTAGTATATTAATTGAAGACACCTTTTGTGATATTTGCTAATTTTTAGGCAATCTCAAACCTTTGTTTATTTCTGTGTATTTTTAGCATTTATTTTTCTCTGCATTGTGATGCACCAGGTGAGATATGGTTATGTTATGACATCGAAATGGATGGAATCTGGCGTCTTTGTCTCTCATCAGCATTCATCTTAAAGGTTTTTATGTGTCCTGGTTTTTTACAGTCCAGTTGTTTCTATTTTTTAGTACCTGTTTGGTGATCTGACTGCTGCTTAAGATGTGTCTAGTTAAATCCCCCTCTTTTGTTTCCAGACATTTCTGTTCACTTGCGTTCATTCCATTGAGCTCATCCTATTTTGATTTTCAATTCTCTGACGCTATTGTTTTCTAATGCATGTAACTTTCGTTCCTTGTCTCTCGTGATTCACCTTTTACTAGAATATGTTGAAATATTAGACTTGAAAAAAAAAATTACAGTAAGTCTTTGGAAACTTCAAGATGCATAGAGTGGAGAGTGAGAAGTTGCAACAAAATTCATAAATACCATTGGGGCATTTTAAGACAGTGTCAGATTACAGAACTGTGTACACAAGGGAGTTCAATGGTCCTAGACCATGGGGCAGATCAAGAAGACTGAAAATAATATACAGGCAGATCTGCAAACACTTGGAGTCACCAACTGGAAAGAGGACTAATCACAGAGATGAATGGGTGCGGATGAAATCTGCAGCAATAAACCTCAAATGCTGAAGAAGAGAATTTTAAAACTATATAATTTAGAGCTATGATGGGCATAAACTATTTTTTTAACCCTCATTTGTTATATTCACATTGGCAAAACATTTAGAATTATTTTTAACCCCCTAATTTCTTAATGCTAACTTGGTCTCTGTTCATACTTACAGGCCGTAGCATACCGCCAGATGTCACTGCTGTTGCGCCGTCCTCCAGGTCGTGAAGCCTACCCTGGTGATGTCTTCTACCTCCACTCTCGTCTGCTGGAGAGAGCTGCTAAGATGAATGACACCCATGGAGGTGGCTCACTCACAGCTCTGCCAGTCATTGAGACTCAGGCTGGTGATGTGTCTGCTTACATCCCCACCAATGTCATTTCAATCACAGATGGTCAGATCTTCTTGGAAACTGAGTTGTTTTTCAAGGGCATTCGACCAGCCATCAACGTTGGTCTGTCCGTCAGTCGTGTGGGGTCTGCAGCTCAGACACGGTCCATGAAGCAGGTTAGCTGACTTTTAAATTCATGGCTAGACATTTTGTAAATACTTGGACAGTCATTTGCTAAATACTTTCTTGGGGCCTCTGAGATGTGGTTTTACAGAAGAATCCTTAGTATTACTTGGAGAAAGAAAACACAATAATGTTTTGAAAAAGGCTAGGGCTCAAATACGGTTTACCTCAGACATGAAGAAAGAGACAAGTTTTTTTTTCATCATATTATGAGAAGGATACTGGAACATGTTGTGACTGCGGAAAAGATCAGAGGAAGACGGCGTGATGCTATCCTTTACAGCTTTTGTCATTGTCATATCATCTAGGGGTGTCACAACCGGAATGATATATGGTATTAGAGATCACAGATTATGGAGAGGCATGATCGCCTGTGTCAGTCTGCAAGGCACTAGTTGATACAAAACTGTTTTCTATGATCCTGTGATAACAGCAATAGAAAATAACATGTTTAGAACGGTCAGCTGTAGCAGAGATGAGAGAAATGGTTTGTGAATTTTCTAAGACAGTATTTCCCACTTTGTGATTTGGAGAGCTTTTTTTTTTGTTTTTTTTCTGCAAGCCTAATAATTTTAAATTATAAGTCCTTCAGTTCTGGATGACTGTTTAAAATATGGAGTCATGACAGGTCATCAGAAATAAGAAGCCACTTTGTGATTTGGAGAGCTTTTTTTTTTAATGTGTTTTTTTTCTGCAAGCCTAACAATTTTAAATTATAAGTCCTTCAGTTCTGTATCTGTTTAAAATATGGAGTCATGACAGGTCATCAGAAATAAGAAGGTTTTGCATGTCTTTGCTAATTGGAAACCACTGGTCAAGGACCATGGAATGTGGGAACAAAAGAACTGATCCAGACAAACTATGAAATGACCAGATTTCTGTAAAAGATACATAAATACTCATGCCATTTGCTTGAAGATTTAATGCTGCATGTACGGTCGCCTTGAACTGCAAGTTAGGGATTTTCATTTTTGTCCCTGGCAAAAAAATAGCTCCATTCCTTACCGTGTATCCAACCTGGGACTTCTACATGGGTCTGCGGCCTTACTAACCATTTGGCCAGCAATTTCTCTAGCATTGTTTTACCATTTTGTTAGTGGCATCTTTTATTTGTAAATCTAGATTAATCTTGATGTTCCCCATGTGGGTTCCTGTGCCCTATTATAGGGAAAACAAGAACATACCCACTGCCTACCCAAAAGCATGCCGTAAGAGTCGACTGTTTTGGAGCTTCCTTCAATGTCAGAGTGCATCTGCCTGAGAGGCAAGGAACCAGCAGTCTGCATACAAATGAGCCAGATCTGTAAAACGGATGCACACGCAATACTTAGGACCTGGAACAGGTTCTATGTCGAAGTGCATCTGAGGTGATTTTTTTCTTGGCGTCTGTGTGTTCTGAACCAACTAGTCTGCACAAAATGTCGTAATGCCTAAATTTGCGTTACACTGAAAAACCCAGTCATTGATAAAAAAGCACACAAAAGTTCTGGATTTAAAACAATGGATGTACATCAAAACTTTCCCTAAAAAATTGTGGTTGGTGAACAAAGTAAGTTTTGTGCAGTTCTTTAGCATTGAACTTGGATGGTCCAAAATGTACACCTGTACAAATGTGTTACTTCATTCCATGTATGCAGGTTGCTGGCTCCATGAAGCTAGAGTTGGCTCAGTACCGTGAGGTGGCTGCCTTTGCACAGTTTGGTTCTGACTTGGACCAGGCTACCCAGAACTTGCTGAGGAGAGGTGTTCGTCTAACGGAGATCCTCAAACAAGGCCAATATGGTGAGTGTCAAATCTTTCATGTTTGTGCAGACCACGTAGTGAAACCTCTAAGACATGTAGTAACATTTCTGAGACCACGTGGTGAAACTTCTGAACACTAAGCTTTCCAAGGCCAGGCTACTAGCGGAAAGCTTACATAATTGGAAATTTGGATTCCCTGTAGGTTCTGGGGCCCCAGTTGTGAGTCTTTTCTTTGAAGTCGAAATGCGCCTGTCTGAGAGGCAAGGAACTAAACGTCAGCATACAGTTAAGCTAGATCTGTAAAATGGATAGACTGAACTGGACGAACCAGAAATCTCCACTGATTCTAATGTCTATAAATCATAAGGTGTTCATAGTATGAAATATGGGGGAGGGGGGGGGGGGTTGTGTGTGTGTCTGCACATCTTGGTTAAGACAGTGGTTTACAGCCGATGAATGCTAAGAAGCAAATTTTGATAATAGATTCACTTACTTTGAAAGAACTATCATGAGGTAAGATGGAAGAATACAGTATGAAGTGTCTATGGTCAAGGTAACCTGAAGAGCAGGAACCAGAATCTTGTCTTCCCTTGAGACCCAGATCAGTAAAAGATTTAACAAAAGAATTAAGAATAGTCTCGGGAGCATCATGCTAGTTTCAGTATTGTTTCTGCTGCACTCGTCAAGATGTATATGCACTGTACCCATTTCAAAATGGCTGCGATATTTGCTGCTTTTGGCCAACTCCTGACTTCTGCAGGATAGCCTTCCCAGTATAGTTTCGTGGAACTTTGAATAAGATTATTTGAATGCCGACCATCAGCCAAACATTTGGTTTGGAATAAACATTGTGCGGTTCTATTCCTCAGTACCAATGGCCATTGAAGAGCAAGTGTGTGTCATCTACTCTGGTGTGCGTGGATACCTGGACAAACTCGACCCATCCAGAATCACCCAGTTCGAGGCAGAGTTCCTGAAGCACCTGCGCAGCTCCCAGCAGGAGCTCCTCAAAACCATTGCCAAGGAGGGCAAAATCAATGAACAGGCTGATGAAAAGTTGAAGCAGGTGGTGACCACTTTTTTGGCTGGGTTCCAGAGCTCATAAACACATGTCCACCCTGGCAGTTTCAGTTTATTGGAAGAGGCGATTAGAAACATGTTTGAACAGGTTTCTTTGTAGGCTTTTTGTGGTAAAAGCTTGTATTCTTTTTGTTTTTATTTTTCTGTTTAATTCTTGTAGTTTCAAGTGTACACAGCTGCTTGTAAGAGTCCACTTTACAGATTGTGCAGTTTAGTTTTTGAGGAACCTTATACAAAACTAAATTGTACTGATTTTACCGTGTTGTTAGCATTCTCGTAATATGACAAAATGTATGTTTGTATTCACCTGTGTGTGTATACATCAACACATTCTTGTATTGTGACATAATGTATGTGTGTATCCAGTGCAAGAATGATTTAAGAATAAATAAATTTTAGTAACCAAATTAATGAACTCTTTGGCTTATTTTTATTCCCACACATTTTTCAGTCTCGGGCAGGATCTGTTTTCTTTTAGTCAGAGTGCTGTGGCCACTTCGAAAGTGTACCTGTAAGTAGTAAAGGATCCTTTTAATGGCAAACTGTCACGACACTAGGATGTCCTGGCCAATTGACACTCAGTAGGTGGTGTGGTCATCATCATACTGGCTGCCTTTACTTCCCCTGCTGGGTTGATCTGGCAGCAAATGTCAATCCAAAAACTCAACTCCATGCAAATTCAAACCTAAGGTCGGCAAGTTAACCTCAGTGTGTGCCTGGAATATTTCCAAAATGATTTTTCATCCTTACACCATTAAACTACCTAAGACATTCTCATAAGTCACTATCACTGGTCTGCTGGCCAGTCTTGATCTCTTCCCATTTCTAAAATTTTGTCACCTTAAGTCCGCAGTTTTTAATTACTAGAGTTTTCCCTTTTTTTTTTTTTTTATTTTTTTCGCTCGTCCAAAACTTGTAAGTGGAAGGCACTTTGTTAATAACGACGTGACTATGGTTGAGGTGGCCAAAAGAACAAGAAGCAGAACCTTGTATCACCCTGGACACTTGAAGAGGAAGGAAAGTAGTCTCATTAATGGGGGGTCCATGGTATATTTGTTTTAGACCCAGGAGAATGCATTCTGTTTAATGTCCCGACTCTGTTCCTGTTTATTGATTATTCCCTTTATATATTTTAAAACAGAAATGTTGAAAAGTTATATGTATTTTTAAACAATTTATTAATTTTCTGCTCACAATTTTTTTTTTAAGTAAAGGATTTTGTGCGTGGAAATTCCTGTGGGGAAGTGTATAATCTTGTACATTATCATCATCATCATGTGGCTGTACACTGGTGCAAAAATATCCTGGATGAGAGCTCTGCCTAACTAAATAAAATTCTTTAAATTCAGTGGCTGTTTGCACCAAGAACTTCTGTTACAGTATGACTGAACTGTCAAACTAAAGAGAGGGCCATAAAAACTATCTTTTTCTCAAAACTCACATCGTGGGAATTGCACCCTGGTAAAATGTCTGAAACGATTTTCACTAACCTTAAGCCACAGAGCTGTTATGTATACAATCTACACTAACAGGGGCATCTAATAATCTACCCCTGAAGCGCATAGGTTTATACAGTTTACACTAATTTAACATAGCACACCTACATCTGACTGCCATACCACTACTTTAAATGAAACGTCTGCCAGTTTCAATGATGTTTTTGATGGTAGTTCATAAAAATGATCAAAGTCACAGTCATTAAACTGTCTAGGAATATCTTAGCTCAGTCTGCATACTTTGGAAAACAAATATCCACCCTTCGACCTAACAAATCCAAATTTAGCAAAGCCCCAATTAGTAGACTTTACATGCTTTTTTAGGAGCAAACAAATTAATCCACACTTTGTGTATTATCATCACCATCCACTAGTGCTTTTATGTCACGCACCCTGCGACTTATTCCTCCCAAATTTTTCAAAGCCCCTTTTAATAGTGGAGATGTGACATCTTTGGCCTTCTTATCAGTAGGCATTCATCCCCTCGTTTACCCCTTTTCCAAGACTAGTGATTTTTGGCTCGCTCCTTCTCAGGATGTGCCCAATGTATCGCGTCTGCTCGTATAGAAAAACACAGAAGTACACTGGAAACAACTATAATATACACAAAAGAACAGAAGTGATGTGCACTCAGAACTCAAATTCAGGAACAAGACCAAAGTCCGGAAGCAGACTAGTGCGCTTTTATGAATCGTAAAATGGCGCTACTGGCGTTCCTCCACTTTCTGTTTTCCACCTATCCGAGTGCGGGCAATTCTAATTAAAATATATGTGCCGGCTCCGAATAACGAAACAAATGCCTGACAGGGTCCAGCGATACGTTGCTTGCCGACCTCTTCTGCGAGTATTCAGTTGTATCCCCTGGTGGGGGCTAAACTAGATGGCCTGGGACTCACGAGTGGCAGCTACCGCATCTCCTGCAACTTCCTCCATTACTGTACTCGTGAGTCCCAGGCACCTAGATACGCTCTCCTATGATTTTAATCGCGTTTGGCGCATGCCGACAAGTCCTTCTCTAGGAAATCCTGCAATCGGAAGAACACAGTATGTAATCGCATCGTCTGCTCGTATAGAAAAACAAAGGAACAGAAGTATCGTCGTCTGCAGAAACGCTCGAAATTTTTGTCAAAGGAAGTACAACAAATGTATATATACACAAAAGGACAGCCGCGATTGATGTTGCGAAAGTCCGTATTTTAGATATACGCTCAAATTCGGATATTTTTGGATAATGGCCAGAATCTGGCAAAGCCATTTTGGGGAAGCAGAAAAAGCGCCCAACTAGAACTTTCTGCATTATACTATAAAATTACATCAACATAAATGAAGCATCATATACACCTTAAATAGGTTAGTTGCGTTTTCTTTACAGGACGTTGCAGAGCCACCCCCAACAGCCCCTGGCTGTTGTGTGGTTTTTCTAGGCAAATTTACATCCAGTAGTTTGCCATTGCTTTCTGTACGGTCAGCTTTCTTGATACCATTGTCAAAACCAAAACAAGGAGCATGGCCCGCAGCTGGGATCAAACCCGGCATTGTGAAGCTTTCACATCGACTTGGCCACAGAGAAATCTTAAATAAACGCTTTTAACAAAAAATGCATATTTCTTGCACTTGATATAACACCTTAAGATAAACAGAGACACTGGTAAAAACTAATTTTCAAACATCAAAAGAAATGGAGTTTGGAAAAGGAATTTATTTGTTGGTTTCCAGGCAAGATTTTTACAGTTTGTAAACAGCAAGCAAAGAACAGAAAACATTTGCATTTTTTGATGTGTTTTTTTTTTGGATATCAACCTCCCCCTTCATCTAGGTGGTGGTGTTCGATAAAGATCAACGCCAGTTATTCAAACTCCTTATAGGAACCGACTCCTTCTATTTATGCCTTAATAGCAGTTTGATGTTAGCAAAATGGCAACCAATCTATGTCATGCAATTTATATCTTAAACTATTCTGCAAAATTAGCCTATTTATTTTCGATGAGATCTATTTAAAAAAAAAAACAATAATTAAATAACAGCATTACAATCACAAATCTCAAACTACAGGCCAACATTTTATATGTTATATACAAACTATTATTTCACACATGCAAGCAGTTTTTTTTAACTGAATATGATCTATGTGGCAGCCACTGTTGTGTAGCGGCCAGAAGCTCACCTGCAGATTCAAAAGCAGTGGGATCAAATCTTCACACAGCCTAATTGTTTCTCAAACATGACCTTGGCTCCCAGGTCAATCCAGCCTATGGGGACCATGCAGAGTCATGGGAAGTAAATGTGGCAGGTGTGATATTGAACACATCACCCATCAAGGTGACGATCCAAACACACATCAGTCTAGCCTTGTGTGTCCATTGCACCACTGGTGTGCAGAGGGAGCTTTACCTTTACTTGACAATCTATGTATGTCCACTCTTAGCGACATGTAGTCTAATGCCAACAGTGTGAACTTTTACCCCCCACATTTTTACGTCTATTACTGATACAATATGACAAAGATATCACAGGCACTGAAAGAGCATGTTAAACAAAGGCGATCACAGCATGGCAACATTATCAAACCTATTACAGAAACTATTTCCCACAGATAAAGCTTCTCACACTATCTAGCAGCTAGTATGTATGTGTGTGTATCACAATCAATCCATGGCTGAGTACAAGACTAAATTGTTTCTTGAGTGTTGACCTTAATGACCTCCTTCTTGCTGCCCCGTATAACTGTAACCTCCAGGTTGTCAGCTTTTTCTACAGCATCGTACACATCAGCAGCTGACTTGACTGCCGTACTACCGATGCTGACGATTATATCTCCAGCCTGAACTCCGCCGCTGTAATATAAAAAGTGTAGCAAAAAACTTAAAATAACTAGATAGTTGTGTATCCTTTACAGGATGTTGCAGAACCAACCCCAGCATTTTTTGACTGTTTTTTTTTCTAGACAAAATTTACGTTCAGTAGTTTGCCACTGCTTTGTCAGCTCTCTGTACCACTGTCAGAACCAAGCAAGACAAATCGTCCACAGCTGGGATCAAACTTAGCATTATGAAGCGTGTTTGCATCGCCTAAACCACAGATGCCGACTAGATAGCCAATAAAAAAAAAAATACAGAAAATAAAGTTACAGCTGAGAAAGATGGGAAGGAGATGGGGAGAGCTGCGTGCGATAGAAAAAGATAGAACAACTTGACGTGAGTTGGTTGAGCGCCTATGCTCCATTGGGGGCTATAAAGGCAGAAGAAGAGAAGAAACCCTTAATTAGTCGTGGCAGTTGGAAATCAAAAATAATAGCGGTTGTAATATAAACCAAGTCATATTTTACAACATGCTTGTTAAGAAAAGGGCATAACAAACACGTAAATTCACTGATATCATCATCATCATCAAGTGCCTTGCCGACTGGCAAGGGCCATCATGCCTCTCCATAATCTGCGATCTCCTGCAGCATGTATCAGTTCGTGTGCCGACACACCTCCATGCCATGCAACAAGACTGTCAAGCATCTTCTCTCGTTGTCTTCCTCTATCTCTCCTTCCACATATCTTTCCAGTGGTCACAACATGTTCTATTTTCCCTCTTCTCATAACATGGCCGAAAAATGATGACTGTCTCCCTCTGATGTCTGTGAAAAGTTGTCTTCGGGCTCCCGCCTCTTTCAAAACCTCTTGGTTGCTCTTTTTGGCTGTCCAAGGTATTCTAAGCATTCTTCTGTAAAACCACATCTCCGAGGCCTCCAGAAATTGTTTGGCCTACCTACCGATTGTCCAGGATTCACAGCCATATGTCAAAACTGGATGTATGTAGCAAGCAAGAATTCTTTTTCTAACTCTCAATGGCAAGGATATATTGCACAAGATGTTTTTCATTTTATAAAATGCAGTTTTTGCCTGTCCTATTCTGTTTCTTATCTCAGTTATGCATCTTCTATTTGATGTTATCCATGTGCCCAGATACTTAAATTTTTGTACTTGTCCTAAAATAACACCATCAACTTTTATTACACACTTAGGAATAATTCGTTTCTTTGATACCACCATTACTTCTGTCTTCCCATTATTCAAACTGAGGCCCATTCTTCCACTTTCTAACACTGCAATGTCTATCATTTCCTGTAGTTCTTTCTGACTAGTTGCTATCAAGACTGTGTCATCAGCATAACGTAAATTGTTTATATTGTGCCCACCAACCACAATTCCAGGCATACCAATTAAATCTCATTATATATTCACTGTATATTGAAAACAAATCAGGTGACAGTACACATCCTTGTCTTTATGCTTTGAAATGTACCTAAACAGTTGTTAATTTTTATAGCTGCTGTTTGCTGCCAATACATATTCTTTATTATTCGTAAATCTTTCCCATCAATGTTTAATTTGTCTAACAGTTTGATTACTTCTTCATGCTTCACAAAGTCAAATGCTTTTGTATAGTCTATGAAGCATATGTACAAATCGGTCTTTACTTCTATAGCTCTTTCTGACAATATCCTTAGGATGTATATGGCATTGTTTGTACCTTTTCCTTCTACAAATCCACATTGTTCATCGCTGCTTTCTGGTTTAATTTTGTTTCTTATTCTTCTCATAATTATTCTCAGTAAAATCTTAGTCAAATGACTCATAAGACTTATTGTGCAATGGTCTTCACATTTTATAGTGCCCGGTTTCTTAGGCAGAGCTATAAATATGGATAATTCACTGATACTGTCATCCTCAATTTCCATTCTGCCATTAAGCGTCGTTAGGAGGCACAGTTTGTGATCCATTGCTTGATATGGCAGTGCTGGCTATTGTCATTCTATGTTGATGTAGCAGCTCATTAATTAATGTCATAATTCATATTCCAACCAAGGCAATTACTAATAAATTACAGACATTCATTAACTGGTGCCTGCGCAGAATAGAGGGAATAAAATGGTATAATAGAATAACTAATGTAGAACTTTGGGAGAGAACTAAACAGGCTCCAGTGGATCAGGAAGTGAGGAAAAGACGCTGGCGTTGGATAGGGCACACACTGAGAAAACAGGAGAACAGCATTACTAGAATGTCTTTGCATTGGAACCCACAGGGGCATAGGAATAAAGGAAGGCCAAAAAACACATGGAGAAGAGAGTTGGAGAACGAGGTTAGAAAGATTGGGAGGACATGGGGAGAGCTCCATGCAATGGCGAAGGATAGAACGACTTGGCGTGAGTTGGTTGAGGGCCTATGCTCCATTGGGGGATAGAAAGGCAGAAGAAGAAGAATTCATATTCTTTTACTGTGACCTCTTGCTTTCACATCAGATCTTTTTATGTGTAGTGTCTGCATTGGTATTTGTTGTGGCTGCATTCTTACTTTATGACCAAACCATCTGATCTTCTGTTTCTCAATGAATTCTACTGCATGGTGTTGTCCCCACAGTCTGTCAGCTGTCATTTCTAACTGTGTCTCAGATAATTAAGTTGGCGGCTTTTCTTAGGCATCCCATTTTACATCTATTATTTTTTTTTTACATATGTTTTTAACATCAACCAGTAACAAAAAACTGTTTTTAAATGTAGAAACAATATTAGTGTGCAATAAAAACTAATTTCCCTAGCAATAAAAACTAATTTCCCTACACACAAACTTACTGACATCACCAACAACCAACTCACTGACATCTATCAACCAACTTACATCTATCTACCAACTTACTGACATCTATCAACTTACCGACATCTATTAACCAACTTACTGACATCTATTAACCAACTTACTGACATCTATCAACTTACTGACATCTATCAACTTACTGACATCTATCAACTTACTGACATCTATCAACTTACTGACATCTATCAACTTACCGACATCTATTAACCAACTTACTGACATCTATCAACAATCAACTTACATGAATGCAGGAGATCCAGGAATGACTTTGTAAACAAAAACACCTCCATCAATGTCAGGGAAGTTAGGCATTTTTATGTTATTCTTCAGGTCACGCATCACATTTTCTGTCAAGGTTAGCATAGTGATACCCATATACCTCCGCTTGAGAAAACCATTTTCTGTCTGACCTGAAAACAGTTTGACAAACACAAGCACATCTTAAAATGATCTTGACAACTGAAATTTCAATAACAAAAATTCTGAAGATGGACAATGCCCAGCTCTCTAGCGAAGTTGGTTAAACCTGACTTTCGCTGCGGCCGGGTGACGAACTCCTTGTGGTCCGGGTTCACTCCCGGGGGTAGGCAGAAAAGCCACATTTCTCCCAGATTAACGGTACCTATAATGGAATCAAGGCCGAAGGGTTGTGATATCCATAGTACCGAGCCAAAGGGTTACAACTCATGGTTTCTGGATACGTTAAAAAAAAAAAAAAAGATGGACAAAATATTGTGCAGAAGGTGCTTGCATCAACTAGGTGGAAAGCACACAATTCCAAGATTTGGATTTTGCAACGATGTTGTTGCAAAGAAAGGCAGATGATTTGCTAAGTTGTGGTATCAGGGGTTGGATTAAAAATCAGATAGGAAAGGTCAAATATACTTAAGACATCAATACTAGATTATGCAGATTCCCACTAGAAACAAAAAGAATTAAATAGATTGGTTTACATATTTTTTTTTTTTTTTTGGCGTTCACCAGCTGTGAATTCCGGCGGAAGGTCACGGTTAATCGTCCGCTTGGACTTTTGGCTTTCACCCGGACCTGATTTTTGCTTGTACAACCGTTTTAATGTTCCCTGCCTCATGGGCAGCTGTACTCCGACTTCGAAGGAAGACGTCAGGCCTATTTCTAGGTTGACTGTGGCCATTGTTTTGTGTGGGTCAAGACGTTGCCTGATTTGTGTGGAGTCCACTTTGTCTCCTTCTCCACAGGTATTGCCCCCGGAGTACCCCTTTGGGGCAGCCCCCTGTGGAACAGTTAGCCCTCAAGGGAAGGCAGGGGCAGATCATGGGCATTCCCCGCCATCCAAGGAGGCTTCCATGTATGCAGAGCCGGCACATGGTGCTCTGGTTCTGGGCTCACCCAAGGAATCGTCACGTCCTGCACATGCCTGCTTAACCTCACAACCGTATCAGGCTTCCCGCTTGCAAGAGCTGCGCCCTCTGAGAGTCAGCGGGGAGCAGACTGTGGATTTTGGACTTTTTGTGACCACACAAATAGGCACATTCTTTTTTCCTTCGCACGTTAGATTTCTTTGACGAGCCGTTAGCCCGACAGAATTTTACATCCTGCGTCAGGCATATCGTTATCAGTTTGGTCCCAACACTCGGGCGAGTGGGGTCTTTGGGTGTGGACATTTGGTCTTTTTCCGTTCAGTACAAATTGTGGAGGTCAGATTTTGAGCTCACTCGTGTGCCATAGGATCTAGTTTTGTCGGACATGTAGGCTTAGCCAGCCAATGGGCTGTTGCTGTTGTGGTGTACCTCAGCGCGGTGACGACGGCACTAAGGGTTACACGAGGATGTACATGGCTGGCCAGCCTATGTATGGTTGCTGTTTTGGTGTACCTCAGCGCGGTGACGACGACACTAAGGGTTAACCGAGGATGTACATGGATGGCCAGCCTAGAGATGGTTGCTGTTGTGGTGTACCTCAGCGCGGTGATGACGACACTGAGAGTTAACAGAGGATGTACAGTGAACAATGTTCTCTTCACTCCGCATTCTTTTAACCAAGGGTTGTGATTTTTAGCTGTACGTTTGGCAAGCATACTCATGTTCCTAATGAGTTTTGATAATCTTTTTTACCCAAGCGTTTGGGGGCGGGCTGATGAGAGCCACAAGGACACATCACCTCTGGGGGCCGCCTAACTCCGAGATCCCCTGACAGCTCTGTTAATGCTCGTTTGAGACATTATCCGTGGCGCACGACGAGGACGTGCTGCTGGGGTTTTGCGTGAGGTTCCGTAAAACCAGAACAGTGAAGGACTGGCGCCCGAGTGACGTACTGAGTATCTCCTTATACACATCATGTTGGACTTAACTTCCCCTCACGCCTGTGACCTAAATCACCGCGCCACGGTTTACATATTGAAGCAGCAACTTTTAAATGTCAAGGCAAAGCAAAAAAATAAGGTGATACACTTTATCAAAGCAACAGAAGCTTTAAAAAATACAAAACTTAACCAATTTAGGGAACTGAATTTATACAGTCTTAAAATCAAGTTACAAATTTTTAATTCTGTTATTTCAATTTCAACATGCTAGTGAACAATGAGAGTACCACTATAGTCTCAGAACAAGAGTTAAATATAGCTCATTTGTCTTCAAGGTAAACAAACAGCAGCAGAAGATACACCACACCCCCTAAAAAATAAATACAAATACGTATCACAGATTTAATTTGATCTGCGTATGTCATCATCATCATCACGTAGCAGATCCTTTGCAGAACGTCGCTCTCATCACAGTCTGCCTGAGAGAAACTCGGTCTCTCGCCAGTTCTCCCAACTCATGTTCTTTCATACTCAAGGAGCCACTTATATCCTGTGCCCATCTTCGCGTGGGTCGGCCCCTGCCCCTCCTTCCTGGTACCATGACTTCTGCTATAATTTTTTTCCAATCCGCCGTGGCGCTTGATATGACCAAAATATTTCAGCTTCCGAGAAAGGATGCTGTTTATTAGCCAATCTTCCTTGATGTTCAGATCTTTTAAGATGTCAATATTTCTCTTCTTTGTCCAAGATGTTCTCTGAATCTTTCTATAGAATTTCAGCTCAAAAGCCCCTATTTTCTTTCTTAAGGACTGAGAGATAATCCACGACTCACATGCGTATGTAGCCACTGTCCCTACTTGCTTTAAATTTCTTCTTTCTTCTATCAGCTTGACAGTTTTTTTCTGTAATGTAAATCTGTTTCTTGTGTCGTTTTTTAGGAATCATTTTCTGAGCTGATGTGATGATGATGTTTCTTGTTTCATCAGCCAACTCATCAGGTGTCATATCCTGCTGCACTGCCATTAGCGCCTCAAATTTGTTATCAACCTCATATCTGTTATCATTTGGCAAATTACTCAAATCAAAACGTATTGGCTTAGCCCCTTTCAACACTTTTTTTTCAGTTTTTCTGTGTATGTGTTACGTAAAAATCTCCAATCATTTCAATATCGCAACATAAACAGTATCGATAACTAAACAACATTTTGTCCCTGTATGCTTAGCCGAATAAATATATTGCTCAGACGGTAAAAATGTAATACTTGCACATGTTATAAACCTTTTTCTAGGCGGCAATCACTTAATTACAATAAAATATAAACAACTGCATCTGCTTCAAAGGAAATGTGGAAAACATTTTTATCATGAGGAGCTGACGAAAATGTTTCCAAAACTATAACTGTTTAACTGTATGGTACAGCTCTTTGCCTCTTTAAAACTAATGCAATCATAATTTGTTTGTATGGTATATTTTAAACTTTTCTGATTTTAAACCCTCTGAAAGTGAGAGTTAACAACTAACAATGAATGCACTGAATGATGTACTAAGAATAAAGTTTGCCATTTTCATGAGCTCACCAGTTTTCAAAAGCTCACCAGTTTTCATTAAAGCCTCCGCCTTGTTTAGAAACTTGATAGCGTAATCTGCTGGGATTGCAAAGGAGATTCCCGTAGTTACTTTCATTGTGTTAATGCCAATGGCTTTCCCATCCTGCAACAAACAAGACATGCACAGATCAAGTCAGCTCTGGACAGTACAAGATCACAATTGTCCAGTAAATGCAGTACAAAAGGCAAACAAGACAGAACAAAAAAGTTAGATATCAACCAACTAAACCCACACTTGAACATCCACACTCCTGATAAAGATCAAGTTATTTCCAGTTATAATATTAGTACAGACAAGCAACTCTAAACCGGATGTGAAACGATCACATCAGAAATATGAAACGTGTAGCATCATAAGTCAATTTCATCGACAGACAATAAATAAAATGATTTAGACATAAGGATCAAATCTGATCAGCTACTAGAAGAGCATGCGAAACAAACCACTCATGCCACACATTTAAAAAACCCATCTGGATGCGGATCCAGTAGAAGACCAAAGAAGCAATGGATAGACAACATTAGGAGTACCGTAAACAAGCCAGGAAATGACAGACCTCAGGCAATGCAAGCTTAGGCTTCCCTCGACACTACATTAAACAGCAAGTGCCAGTTAGAACAGTTAAGACACTGTCAACGTGGGGGCTAGACAACAGAAAAATAATCTAGACATGTTGACAAACAGGACATGGCTAAACAATGTACATTATCTGCTTCTGATGTGAGTTTCCGCCTTTCAGATATCATTATATATATATATATATATATATATATATATATTTATTTTCTTTTCACAGTCCTGTTAGCATTGATCTATAAAATAACACCTCTGCAGTTTCTAAATAATTTCATAATAATCTGCTTACTAATGAACTCAGTTATGCCAATGGATGCTACAGACTTCAATTGTACACATTAATGAAGTCAAGCAAAGTCTGTCTGCACCCAAGACCAATCTCCAACATGCCTGCATGGCATTATTAATTATAAAGATGATAAAAAGATACAATCCTGTTTTTCTGCACTTTATCCCCCCACCCACCCCCCAACTCACACTAGGTCATCCTTTCCTTTGCTAGTTCCTTTTGCTCACCCCTCCTTCCCATCATTTTAGTTTCACCTGCCAACTCTCTTCTCCATGTATTTTTGTGGATGTGCCTTTAATTCTATGCCCCTGTTAGTTACAAAGTAAATCAATTCTAGCTATACTGTTGTCGCTGTTGCTGTCTCCATAATCCAGACAAGTGTAATAACATTTTGACAAGGACTTGTAAATACAAAGAAAGCCATCAGATGTAGCCTGCCTCTTCTTGGTGGATTCGATCTTTAATGCTGAGTGGCCCAAATTTCTTCTCCTTCTGTGCATGGTTTTAAATACCCACATAAAGCAAAACATAGGTTACACTTTGTCTCATGTAAATCTGTGCTAAGAACTGACTGTATGTAAAACATATGATTCTCGTCTGTAGTAATTATAAGACAGAAGAATAAGGGTGTTTTACAGAATATCTCCAACTCTCTGTTCTGTATTTACATATTCACACGAATTATACACTTACCATGTTGACTAGGGGTCCACCCGAATTCCCGAACTGAAAAAGAAAAGGCTGTATGCAAGCGAAGAGTTTCTAAACATAATACATATATATTTGTATGTCACTGAAAACATGAAACTTTTATTTTTTTTTAAACAAAAAAAAAAAGTTAAAATGAATATTCTTAGAATTATTTCTAAAAGATAGTACAAGATAAAATACAGACTAGAAAACCAGGGTCCACTGTACATTTTCCAGTATTAGATAATTAAACACTGGTACAAAGTATCTTCCCACTAACGAGGACAATAATATGAAAACCAAAACCTTTCAAACTGACTGAATGGCTATTTCTTAAAGTACAATCCTGGCCACACACACAAAAAAGTCATTATGAAATAACTCAGGTTCCCATGTTAAGTATGCAGTTTCATTTTCAATGGGTTCTTCTACTACGATGAGTGACATTCAACCCCACCAGGACCACACAATGAGCTATTAATACCCACTGACACAAAGTGCCACCAATCGGATGAGAATCTACCAGAAGCAAGACCCAGAAACCCTGTTCAACGGTTAGGGGCTATAAAACAACAACAAAATTGCATCTCATGTTAGGACACGGTATCAACTATGGTATACAGAAGAAAATCCCCTTTTCAGCAGAAATGTTCACTAAACAGTTTGTTAGAATAATGAAGAGGCCTTTGAACTGTAAGAACAATAAAGAAGTCTTTGAATTAATACTCAAGGAATGTAAGGCTTATAGAGCTATTTCACTGTCAACAGTCTTCAACTTAATGCCCTTAGGCATTTGATTGTTAACAGACTTTAACTTAATGCCTTTAGGCATTTGATTGTCAACAGACTTCAACTTAATGCCTTTAGGCATTTGATTGTCAACAGACTTTAACTTAATGCCTTTATATATTTCATTGTCAACAGACTTCAACTTAATGCCCTTAGACGTTTGATTGTCAACAGACTTCAACTCAATGCCCTTAGTCATTTCACTGTCAACAGACTTCAACTTAATGCCCTTAGCCATCTCATTGTCAAAAGACTTTAACTTAATGCCCTTATTAACTTAATGCCCTTATTATATATTTCACTGCCAAGAGACTTCAACTTAATGCCCTTATATATTTCACTGTCAACAGACTTCAAATTAATGCCCTTAGGCATTTGATTGTCAACAGACTTCGACTTAATGCCCTTAGTCCTTTCATTGTCAACAGACTTTGACTTAATGCCCTTAGTCCTTTCATTGTCAACAGACTTCGGCTAGATACCAAGAGGTAGTGCAGATTTAGTTTAAATGTTTCCAGTTCCCAGTGTGTGCATTTTTATTAACGTAACATTCGTCTGAATTGAAAACTGTTTCCCCCACTATGAATTCATTCGTACCTATATAAGACTGCAGGTTGCTCCTGGCTGGTGTAGCCGTTATAAGTGCCCTAATTGTAACTTCTCTAGAGGCTGAACAAGGTATATGGGATCTGCCTTGGTGGTCTGCCATCCAGACTAAGATTCTGAAATCTCAAGATGATATGGTAAACCCTGATGTAGCAGCATAGAGGGAACAAATCGACCAAACCCACTGTGAGTTAACACAAAGAGGATACAAACAATATACAGCCAAACTCATTTTCGGGCACATTTCACTGCAACCCCTGGTTACTAAAACAAAAGGATAAAGATCAATCCTCGACTTCCGTGGTAATTATGTGGTTAATCTTCGTCTTCCGTCTGTGAGATGCAGACTGTAAAAATATACAGGGTGACTGTAGGAACCCATCTAACAAAATGCAGCAAAATATAATAGGCAATACACCATGCAGTGTATTTGTCTGTGTCTTATGTATCCAAATTTGTGTTAACAGTAATAATTAGGGCACATTTACTTACATTAATGACAGCATCAGTCTGGATGTAGTCCATATCTTTGTTTCGAAGGCCCAGCTCCCTACTTGCTCGCTGGACGCTGCTGACAATCCCACAAGTCACAGTGTTGCTCAAAGAGAGAGGACTTCCCATGGCAATCACCCACTCCCCAGGTCGAATATCCGATGACTCACCCAAAGGAATAACTGGTAGATCTTTCTGAAATTATGATGAGCATCTTTATATTAAAGTGACCAGTAACAATATTCATGTTTATTTATGTAAGTATGTCAGGGACAATTTGGCAACTGTTCGCACCATCCCTGAGTTCAGGAGTCCAGGGACCGAGACTGTTTATGCGTGACAGTCGCATATTTGGAAGAGGTCGCTGTGACCCATCTGAATGGTTGTTCTGACTTGCTCAATAATGACGTGCTTGCCTCCCATTCAAAACAACTGAGCGTCCCTGGGAAACATCTGCACCTGGTGGCCTTTGTTAGAGCGCAGCCTCTGCGTTCACTAGCAGAAGGGATCAAATCCCACACAGAGGTTTTCAGCTGTGTTTCCTGTGGATTATTGAGCTGCAGTTTTCATTTAAACTGCATACAAGTCCCTTTTTTGTACAGCTGGAGTCACTCCAACTCTATTACATAAGCACGCTTGTCCATCCATGCCTTCACTGCATACTGGGCAGGTAGTGTTGCACCTCTATTTTATAGATGAACTGGCATTCGAGTGGGTGTTGTAGTCAACATTGCACCGGCCGACTTGACTTCCGCGACTTTACCTGGTACCCATTTAAGGCTAAGTAAATCTGGCAGCCAAAGTCATTTCTGGAGAAGAAAAAACGCCTGGCTCCAATTTGCATTTGAACCCATGACTTTTGGATCCGCCGAATCTAGTCACTACACTGCAGTGAATTCCTGTTAATGCATGACAAGTAAATTTAATGAAAAATTATATTTTGTTTGGGCAAATAATAATTTTGGCACTTTCATGTTTGAGTCTTCTTCTTCTTCTTTGGTTTTGTTCCAGAACATGAGTTGTGCATGATCCCAGATCTGGTTTATTTGAATGCAGACTGCTGGTTCCTCACTCCTACTTCCATAATTTGACTCTTATGACGTGCTTGTTAGGGGACAGTGGGTGTAAGAAAAATAGAACACACAACAAATGACACCGGCATGGGGATTAAAAAAAAAAAAAAATGCACTTGTGCAGTGACGCATGGTGATTATTTTGATTGCCCATCCCTCATTCAATGAAAAATCTGCAACTTGTACATAATTTCATCTGTGCAGCGATGCATGGTGATTATTTTGATTGCCTATCACTCATGCAATGAACAATCTGCAACTTTTACATAAATTCACTTGTGCAGCGATGCATGGTGATTATTTTGATTGCCTATCACTCATGCAATGAACAATCTGCAACTTTTACATAAATTCACTTGTGCAGCGATGCATGGTGATTATTTTGATTGCCTATCACTCATGCAATGAACAATCTGCAACTTTTACATAAATTCACTTGTGCAGCGATGCATGGTGATTATTTTGATTGCCTATTCCTCACAACGAAAAACCTGCAAATTATTGGAGGCTAATGCTGGAGATGACCACCTGAGAGCGCAACGTCTAGGAAATTGTGCAATATGATGTTTAAAATAGTTCCTATTACTCAATTAATTGTAAGCAAGCAGGCTGTTTGCTCTGAATCTGTATCTGTTTTTTCTACCTCATATACCACAAATAAGGCAAAATGAAAACTAGCTGTTAGTTTAAATTTGTAAATAGTTTCTTACAAGGACATGATGGATAACAAGTTGCATGCCAAATTCCAACAACTTACAACAAATTGTTACTGAGTTACAGATTTGTTAAGTTGGGCCTAACTTCTGGGTCAATAGTATCAATGCTGGTCAGGTCCCCAGTAGGCACCAGTTTCTGGTATGAAAACAATTAAATGTAGATGGGTCTTGAGAGAACTAGAACTAATTTTCTAGAAAAACTGGGGTGTGTTCTCACCATAAGGTATCTTCTTCTTTTTCCTCTGCGTTCGACATCAGTCATGCTAAACATTGAGTCCCGTCTGGGTCACAAATAGGACTGTGTGTTTAAGGTCGCCACCAGTCCCCCATAGCTTCTCTTGCAATGTGGCTCCCTTGGGCCAAATCCACAGTCTTTGCTGGGAGAGGTTAGGGCAGTACTGTAGTATGTGCTCAGGGGTCTGTCTTTCTGCTCCACAATCACAGGCAGCAGATTCTTTTATGCCTATCCTGTACAAGTGTGCTCGAAGACCAGTGTCCAGTCCGAAGTCTAAAAATTGATGTTTGTTCTTTCCTGTTGAGTTTGTTTATGCTGTCACTCTCTGGTCTGTAATCTCCATTCTGCCTTCTCCACTCCCGCTTGAAAGACTGCTTTAGCGCTGTTTTGGTTTCCTTGTAGCTGTGTGGTAGATGAGGTTGTGGAAGATTACTCCCAGCTTTTGCCAACTCATCTGCTCTCTCATTTCCTTGAATACCACAGTGGGCTGGTATCCACTGCAAAACCAGTTCTGCTTCCTTGGAGAGTAAGCCAATGTTGGTCCTTAAATCTGCAATTAGTTTGTCTCGTTTTTTGCTGGATAGTGCTTGGAGAACAGACAATGAGTCACTAAGTAAAGTATAACAATTTGGTGCCCTCTGTGGTCTTGAGTGATGAGATGTTGGACTGCAGAGAGGAAGGCAGTTGCCTCAGCTCTGAAGTTGGTGCAGATGTCACCTGCTGGTAGAGAGAGAGAGAGAGTTTCTGCTCTACTGCTAGGGGGTTTAATGTAAATTCCACAACCCCCCTTTCTGACTGCATCTGTAGCAGAGCCATCGGTGAAAACCTGAGTCCAAGTGGTGTTTGGATACTTTTCATCAAGCATAGCAAGAGCCAAGGTTCTCTGTTGTGTCTCCGTCTGGGCATCTTTTGAAGTGATTCCTGGTACCTTTAGGACTATATTTGCTTTCTCTGGCTTGCTTGTCCATGGTTCTGGCCTAAGTTTTTCACACAGTGCAACATCTCTTTCAAGCAGATCTTGGTGCTGTCTGTACAGTTCTCTAGCAAGGTGGTTGGGGCTCTGACGCTTCAGTCTGTTTTATGTTCTTTCTTGAAATTTAAAATGCAGTGGGTGACTTTGAAGTCTTTTTAATTTCTCATACTTGTCATTGTATTGTCTTCTGAGTTCGAGTGGTTCAGTATCTACTATCCTTTCTATATCTCTGATGGGGCTGGTTTTCATGGCTCCGAGAACAATCCTTAATCCCATATTCTGAACCTTGTCCAGTTTTCCCATTGTTGTCTTGGCTGCTGAAGCCCATGCAGTGGAGGCATATTCCATGACTGGCCTGACTGCTCCAGTATATACTTGCATAAGGTATTTAACAAAGGTGCCTGTACTCAACACAAAGAATCTAGTACAGTTTTTTTTTTAAAGTTAGTTGCATGTCCTTTACAGGACATAGTAGAACTAACCCCAGCATTGTTTGGGTGTTGTGTTTTTTCTAGGCGAATTTAAGTCCAGTAGTTATCATTGCTTTCTAGACGGTCCACTTCTCGATATCACTGCTAAAACCAATGCAAGGCCCGCAGCTGGGATCGAACCCGGCACCCCAGCATTTTAAGCTTGTTTGTAACGCCTTAGCCACAGATGATCTTTTACAGTAGCACTGAAAAAAAAATTTGAAGCCTAGAAAAAAAGTGCCGCTACTGCATACCACCAGAAAAAAAAAAGCCATGGGTCATGACCAGTATGAGCCCTGCATTCATACATTAACAGTGACAAGAAACAAAATCTATTTAAATTTTCAGAAATACAATAATTACATAGCATGACAAGAATGAGCCCTGCATTTATACATTAACAGTGACAAGAAACAAAATGTATCAACATTTTCAGAGATACAATAATTACACAGCTTACAGCTGCAATCTTTACAGCTGCCAGGTCTGAAATTGGATCCACTGCTGTCACCTGCCCTTCCATAACACGGCCATCTTGGAGTTTCACACTCACTGTTGACTTGTTTGCAACGACGTGAGCATTTGTTAAGATTATCCCATAACTCCTCACTATAAAGCCAGATCCGTTTGACAATGTCACAGGTCGACCAGTAAGGGGGTGTCTGAAACAATTATTATTAACAACAACTTTAGAGAGGACTTGGATATAGAACAGAATCTGGAAATAAAGTATACTATGCCCTACAATATCTGCTAAGATCAAAGTCTCTGTCTTATAACATCAAGAGCAAAATATACAAAACTCTGATAAGACCAGTTGTTTTAAACAGCTCTGAAACTTTGAGCACAACCAAAAGAGATGATGTCTTGTTACACATTTTTTTTAAACAGTCTTATGATGAATCTTTAAACCCATCAAAGATGAAAATAGCAGGGACTGGGGGAGGGAGGGAGAGAGAGAGAGAGAGAGAGAGAGAGAGAGAGAGAGAGAGAGAGGGGGAGAGAGAGAGAGAGAGAGAGAGAGAGAGAGAGGGGAGAGAGAGAGAGAGAGAGAGAGAGAGAGAGAGAGAGAGAGAGAGAGAGAGAGAGAGAGAGAGAGAGACAAACAACAACAAAACTTGTGAAATCACCAATGATCACAATGGCTAATAGATTTAAATGACTGGGGCATACTGAGAGAATGTCAGATGGCAAAATGGCAGAGAAGTAAAAACTGTACATAAGGGAGGTGAATCATCAAAGGGCATGAGGCAGACCAAGAAGATTGTGGGAAGATAATACACTTGCAAACATCTTGGAAAGAGAGCACTAAACACAGCAAGTAATGGAGGCAGGTGATATCTGTTGCAGTGAACCTCAAGGGGTCAGAATGCTGAAGAGGTTCACAATATTCCAGCAGGTGATCCTGTCGGTGACAATTTATGGACATGGAATGCTTACCATATCAAAGAGTCAGCTGATGTAACTTGAATGCATACAGAATGGAGCCATGCGGGTAATTCTAGAATGTACAAGAGATAGCCCGGTAGTATGTATGATATATACTTGCACTGCTTACTATTGCAGATAGGCTCTAAGTTCTGCTAGCCAGTCATTTGTCAGAGTAGCTGCAGACAAGAAGCACCTCCTGCATGAAGCCCTGGGTAGAGCTAAGTGTCACAAACTGAAAAGAAGGAGGTCTTATGTGGCGCAAGCTGAAGATATGATCGGACATGTGTGCAGGCTTCATAAATTTAAGCCAGGAAAGGAGTGCGTCAGAGTTCGAGCAAGTTTCAGACTTGTATAGGGTTCTTATCCCTTTGAGTCATGTGTGCAACAACTGGTGCTGCAGAATCAGAAGTTCAACAAATGATTCATGACACGTCCTGCCTAGGTGATGTGATTATCTATACACATGGCTCTGTGTTGAGAGGCATGGCAGTTCATAGCAAAAGCAAAATGAATGTTGCTTGGTGCAGCAAAGCCTGGCATATGAGATCATGTCTAGTTTGAAAATGGAGGTGGAGGCAGTCACTGCAAGCTTAATGCATGCTCCGTCCAGAGTGGCAGGCATCACTTTAGAGGTATCGGATAGTTGGCATCCATTGATACTTTCTCCGGTTCGTATCAGTGTGTTGGGAAATGAGCTGGCAGATAGACTGGCTGGTTCTGCACCGCCTGTGATGAACTGATGTATGACAGGCTGGATGTTGTGAGAGCTCTTTGGAAACGATGAAACAGTGCGGAGACACAGATAGATTATTACGGCCTGGGAAGAATTGCACTGTAAGGTGTTACACAGGGATCTGGCTGGCACTCAAATTTCAGGGAAAAGGCGAGACAGATACACAATCAGACATTTGCTGGTGCTATCGCATTGGAACTCTTCTCTTGCTGCTGAAGATGGGGACGAAGCGCTTATAGGGATGTCCCAAGTGCTATGATGTCAATTCTTAATTCAACATTCAAGTGGACAAACAAACAGAATTTTCCACCATGATTTACAGATGGTGAGCATGAAGAAGATGACTTACAGAACCAGAACAAGACAAACAGGATATAATTTTAAGAATGTTAGGCTGTCTTCCAAATAACGGTCCCAAATTATCGAGGCCGAAAATATACCCTAACAGGGCCTCAGTCACATGTCAAATGCGAACTTCCAGCAACTTAAATTGCGCACTTCCCGTGACTACCGCCACTGCCTAGAGTATCTCGTAGCGGCGTGGACTGGGGCTAAACTAGATAGCTGGGACTCACGAGCAGCATCTACCGCATCTCCTGCAGCTTCCTTCATTTTATTTGCCCGTGAGTCCCAGCCATCTAGTTTAGCCCCAATGCGCATAGCGGCATGGGAGAGACTCTCGGCAGGCAGAAGTCTGCAAATGACATGCGACTGAGGCCCTGTTAGGGTATATTTTCGGCCTTGATAATTTGGGACCGTTATTCGGAAGATAGCCAAATGTTAAATAGTTTCATGTGGGTTCCAGGGCCCTATTACATAGAAAACAAGAATAGATTCACTGCCTACACAAAAGCATGTTGTAAGAGCCAACTAATTGGGAGCTTCCTTCAAAGTCAGAGTGCATCTGCCTGAGAGGCAAGGAACCAGCAGTCTGCATACAAATGAATCAGATCTGTAAAATGGATGCACATGCAACACAGGTTCAGGAACAAGACTGCAGTCCAAAAGTGGATGAAAAACCAGAACTTTTTGCTAGAGTTTACAGCTGGTGAACACAAAGAAGAAGAAGAATATTATTAAGAATAACACTCAGTAACATACCTTCCTTTGATTTCCAAGAACACAACTGCAGGGCCTGCCTTTTCAACGACATCTGCTATGAAATTATTTTTATTCCGACTATCAGCATAAACAGATGCACCCAGCAACCATGCAAGCTGAAAGGAGTTATAAAAATAGTAGGCTCCATACGTTATTATTGAAACAATCGCTGTTGATGCTCCTATCCTCAGCTTCAATCGCTCCCTTGACAATTTCAATTTAGGTAGCTGGTATTTTGTGTGACTACTGTTAAACTGCTTGTGAATGTTCCTAGATAACTGTAAATTCTGATGTAATTGCTGAAGCTGAAACTGAAAACGGTGGCTCTGAGAACAGAATCTGTGACCTTGAATAACTCCGTTAGGCTGATAATTTCGAAACAATAACAATGCCGACAACTGCGCATTACCAGATTTTGCTTGTAATTTCGCGACCAACACACCACTGCCTTTGCTTTGTAGGCAAAAATGTCCTATGAAAGGCCTGGATAACGATCGGGATATGCATCCAATAAACATGTTCCAAGAGGTATTAGAATTTGTATTCCTTTCCTAACAGACACCGACTAAGATCCAACAAAAACAATACACAAGGACTCCATGATGTTATTTATGTAAAGTTGGTGCTGGAAAATACAAAATAGTTTCGAATGGAATACGTGGATATGTTATTTTTACTTTTGTCTCAAATTTACGACTTGACATTTACATCCTACAAAGCATTCTTTCCTATTCTTATCCTGTGAAGATGTCTATTTAATTTTCAGATTGTAGTTTTTTTCATATTCAGTTTTTGTTTTAAAATGTACACACCAATCAATAATTGATTAATTCCTGCTGGCTGCCATCTTAGTCTCTTCCTCGGCTTACGTGCAACAAACAATTCGCTTTTCACGGCTTTCAAATGAAAATAAAAATTAATAAAATAAAGTACTGGGACACATACCCCACATACCAAGAGAAGATGGAAATGGCTTGGCCACGTTATGAGAATGACTTCTGATCATCATCATCAGGTGCCTTGCCGACTGGTGTGGGCGATCATGCCTCTCCATAATCTGCGATCTCCTGCAGCATGTATCAGTTCGTGTGCAGATACACCTCCATGCCATGCAACAAGACTGTCAAGCTTCTTCTCTCGTTGTCTTCCTCTATCCTTTCTTCCACAGATCTTTCCAGTAGTCATAAAATGTTCTATTTTCCCTCTTCTCATAACACGACCGAAAAATGATGACTGTCTCCTTCTGATGTCTGTGATAAGTTGTCTTCGGGCTCCCGCCTCTTTCAAAACCTCTTGGTTGCTCTTTTGATATACCTGCCAAAACAGCTCTCACATGGACATCAGAGGGAAAGAGAAAACAGGGTGCCCAAAAACAACATGGAGACAAACGATGGAAAGTGACCTGAGTGCGGCATCTTTGACATGGAAAACTGCACTGAAGATTTCACAGGACAGGAAAGCATGGAAAGTCCTCTCTGAAGCCTCATGTGCCACTAGGCGTAACGAGAACTGACTGACTGACTGACTGGGACACATCCTTTTCCATAAATCCTAAAATTGTGAAGCAGTTATAAGGTTGTTGCGTATCCTCTACAGGACGTTGCAGAACCAACCCTAACAGCCCCTGGCTGTTGTGTGGTTTCTCTAGGCAAATTTACGTCCAGTAGTTTGCCATTTCGTCCAGAAGCAGTTATGCAAAGCTTTAATTCGACACTTCCCTTTATCATTATGTTGTCGCATTGCACTACATTATCATATGCTGGTACGTTTAAGTTAATCAGTATTGTTTCCTTCTTCTTTCTCCTCCTATTTATCCTCGTCTTCTTCTCGTTCATCGATGTAAAAAAAAAATGACTCCAGCCTTGTTATAGAACTTGAGTTTTTCCTGCACCTTTGCTTTACAGATCTACCTTATGTGTATGCAGACTGATGGTTCCTCGCATCTCATGCAGAGACACTCAGACTTCGACTTGTTTATTAGGGGACAGTGGTCCTTTTCTTGCCCCCTCCCTTTTCTCCTTTGTTAAAAGATATTTTCTATGCATGGTTTAAGCGGGGATTTCACTAATTACAACATTTTTTAGGGTGGGAAAGGGGGGAGGGGAGGCTCAGCCTCGTGCAAATGTCTAATAGACCAGGAGACCAAGTTTTATGCGTTGACAAATGTGAGGATTCTCTTCTCTTGAACTCTTTGTTAATCCGTTCATTGTAGTTGCTGCATTGCCTGTTTTCATGACTTTTCTTTGGTGTGTGGGTGTGTGTAAGTGTGTGTGTGTGTGTGTGTGTGTGTGTGTGTAAGTGTGTGTGTGTGTGTGGAGATACAATGATAGAGAAGGAGGAAGAGAGTCGGACAGACAGAGACAGAAAGAATGTTATCTGAGTTTTGTCCCTCTCCATATCTACCACTCATTCCGAATAGGAGTGACTGGCCATGTGGATAGAACGCAAGACTTTCGTCCGGGAGACGTGTGCTCGAATAATAGATGATGGAAGAAGCGAAACAGCAATCGAAAAGATAACAGGAATAGCTAACACTGTCTTTAAGATGCGCGAATTACTGAATTACTAGAGAGATCAACAACGCACTAAAAATGAGAATCATCAAATGTTATGTGTACCCATTCCTGCTATATGGTGCACAAACTTGGACAATGAACAGGCAACTAGAAAATCAAATTGAGTCTGTGGAAACGTGGGTATACGAAGGAATAGGTCTTTTTTCGTGGAATCAAAAACAGTCTAATGCAGATGTTCTGAAAGGACTGCAAATGAGTAGAGAATTGCTGGGGGGGGGGGGGGGGGGGGGAGGGGGGAGAGACAATTGAAATACTTTGGCCACATTAAAAGACATAACTCGCTTTTGAAAACCATACTAGAGGGGAAGGTCGAAGGCAAGAGAGCAAGAGGTGTGGAACAGCGGAGTCCAACTTTCACATCAGTATAAGAAAAAGAAGAGAGGAAGAGGAAGGCCTAGGAGAAGATGGGTGCAGGATGTGGCAGATGATCTCCAGATGGGTGTATCAGACGCAGGACATCTTGCTCATGATAGGAAGGTTTTCCGGAGGGTTGTTATGGCAGCGAGGTTCCGCGAGGGACATGCTACTGAATGAATGAATGAATAAGAAAACTGACAATACCAGTGATTTGTAAATATTGAATTGACCTTAAATGCGAAGCTGATTTTGCTCTTTCACATCGTATTCAGTTGGGAAATCACGGCTGTTGCCATATCATGTCTTGTCTTGATCTCTTCGGTAAAGCTGCCATCGTTACACATGTAGGAGCCAATATATTTAAAGGTTTCAACTTCTAGTTTTTCCCCTTTTGATCTGTTTTTGGTAGGTGCATGATTATTATGACTATTTATCAGAATCTTGCTTTTCTCAGCATTAATTTCTATGCCACAGACTTCTAATTTTGTAGTAAGTTCTTGGAGTTCTGTTTCAGAACGAGCCATGAGATCAATGGCGTCTGCAAAACGTAAATTTACATGATTGTCTTCCGCCAATGGATAAAGATGTTTCATGATATTTTAGTGTTTCTCTCATTATGTGTTTTAAATACAAATTTGAATAGGACTGGGGATAATTTGCAACTCTGTCTCACTCCCACAGTGGTTTTGAAAACTTTACTTACGTCGTTTTGAATGAGTACTGTACTGCTTGTATCTTTATAAAGTGCTTCAATGGTGTCTATAATGTTCTTAACGAAGTTGAAATTTCTCATTATTTGCCAGAGCCCAGCACACTACACACGGTCAAATGCCTTCGTGAAGTCGATGAAGTTATGGAAATAGGTCGCGTTCTTCTTTTGCGTTCGAGAATATATGGAATAGGTCGCGTTGATATTATAAGTGTTTTTCTATCATTGTTCTGACGCTGAAGATTTGTTCTGTAGTTCTTCTATTTTTCTGGAAACCCGCCTGTTCTTCGGCAAATATTTCTTCAGATTTTGCCTTCAATCTGTTAAGCAATATCTTTAGCATTATTTTGCTTGCGTAAGTGATAAGACTAATAGTTCTATAATTGTTCCAGATTTTCAAATCTCCTTTCTTTGGCAGTGATATCCCCAACGATTGTCTCCATTCAGTAGGCCACTTCTTAGTTACCCAAATTCTCTTGCACACTTGTGTCGTCACCTTAGTTACATGTTCTCCTCCGTATTTCAAAAGTTCCCCACACCTGGCGATTTCTTTTCTTTTAATGAGCGTATCGCCTCCTCAACTTCTCTCAATATTTCAGCGTCGTCAGCTTCTCTATTTTCCCATACGATGGTGTCTGGGGCTGTAGTGTCAGGCTCTGCTTCTTGATTACATAAGTCTTTACAATATTTCGTCCACCTCTCCAATATTGATCTTTTCTCATTAAGGAGATGGATTTTTGTGATTTAGTTTGTCTTTTGATTGTCTCGTACGCTGCCTTGGTGTTGCTCCATTTTAGACCCACATCAATGGACTCACACTGATATATAATTGCACATCTAGTCGTCCCCTCGGTAGGATGCAATTTTTTTTTAAGCCCCATCCTGGCTTCTGCCGGGAACCCTGAATATAGCCGGGTCATAGATATGGCCTTACGACTGAAAGGGATTTCTGGGACCTCTCTACGACTGATCCTTATCCGCATTGTGGCACGTTGTGTCACCGGGTGTTTATCGCTTGTGTGATGTCCTGTGGAGTACAGCTACCTACCTACCTCACACTGGTTTTTAATCCATCCTTCTTTTACCATCTTTATTTGTGTCCTTATTTTTCTATTGGCTATGTTATATTGTTCAGCTGCTGCTAGGATTTGCATTTTCTCCTTTTTAATTTCCCGTCGTATATTGCATAATTTCAAGACGTTGCCTGTTACCCGTGGTTTACGTGGTATCTTCTTTTTTTTACCTAAGACTTCTTCTGCTGCATCCAAGTTTCCCTCGTTCACGCTGTGTGTCAGTGAATTCACATCTTTTTGCCAGCCAAGTGGTCCAGGTTCGAATTCTAAATAACCCGGAATTTGAAACTGACATGAGCTGGCAGCTCGACTCAGGCTAAAATGAGCCACGGGGAGCCTACATGAAGTTGACGATATCATCCAGTGAGTGAATACTTGTCTACGACATAGGGGTTAGCAAAATATGCCAGATGCGAGATTGGTCCCGTTGTACGGGGTTGGGCACAATAATAGATCCACTAAACTTTTGCAAGCGTCTCTTTTTTCAAAGCTGGAGTGCATCTACCTGGGAGGCGAGGAAACAGATAATAGCACTGGTAACACTGTGTCATGGGCGGAAGAGGATAAGCGTTGGAGAAGAAGCGGTTCCGTCCATTTTAGGAACAACTTTTCTGCAGCAGTTAAACCATCATGGACTCAACACCGACTACGATCACACACTTAATTATATTGACGGTTGTGAATCAAATGATTCGTCCATACGACATATCTGACACTATACGCCAGATAACTTTTTCTGAAAACTCTTTCAGTCCTGACTAGTTTACTTTAATTTCTTCTTTTAGTAACGGTTGTTGCTTTAAACTAAGAACGTATGCGTCTAAAGTAAACAGGTTCAAACTATAACCGTACTGAAAAGAATTAAGTAGTTTTGCGTTGAGGTGAAGTTATTCAATAACCGACATCATAGTACTTGGGGCATTTCAGTAAGAGATCCGTCTCCATTTCACAGCCAGCACTGAGTTCCAACAGCAGTGGTGCCAGTAGCAGTCTGATTATATGGATTTTTTTTTTCACTGAAGATCGAGTATCGGCCAGATTCCCTCGTCCCTCCTCGCTACATGACTCTCACCGGATGAGCGATAAGCAGTAAAACAAATGGGACGGAGAAGGATTACAACTTGGTTGTAGTTACTAAGGCATACTATTTAAGTGCGAATAACGATTCCCATGGTGTAGGGGTACCAGTACGAAGAAAAAATATAGGTGGGAGAACTCAGCCCCTTTATAAATTTTCTAAGTGTGAGGGCCTCAAAACGATTAAGCCATTTTAAAATGCGCAATCATAATAATAATAAAAAACTATTATGGCAAATAAAGCAATGAATTTGAAAAAATATGGCACAAAATATAATACATTTAAAATGCATTTTGAAATGTACAAACGACATTTTAAAAAAGAGAGCTTCTATACATGGTTAGGGAGCAGTGAAGCACTGAATTCCCTACCAAGATATGGTGTGGAGGGAGCTCAAGGAGCCCGAGCGCCTCATCCAACCCTGATGTGCCAGCGCCCCTGGAGGTACTGTACTAATCCCTTCTTGTTGTTCCCTAGAGCTATTTTCACTGCTTCGAGAGTATTCCAAAAGTGTTTAATTAAGATATATATTGTGCTAACATTCTAGCCATTGTTAGAAGTGGGGGTGTGGGGGGGGGGGGGGGGGAAGCAACAAACAACACACATAGTATATATGCACATGTAACAGGATGTCCCAAGTAAAAACTGTCTTCCTAGCCAAACTAGTTATATTTGGTCTCCAGGACTGCTCCAGCGAGGATAACCAGCAGGGCTGCCGAAATTCTGTAAATCGAATAGTACCATTAAAAAAAAAAAAAAAAACAGTCCACACCAACATATATCATATTACCAATTTTTAATAAAAAATTTTTTAAAACATTTTTAAGCACACACACACACACTCACACAAACACAACTGGCTTACTTTATATTTGATCAGAATTTAAATTCTTTGTCCTTTACACCAGTGCTGCATCATTTTTTTTCCCTCTCACTTTGTTACAAAAGGGTTGTGGTGGTTTCCAGTTGTTGCAGTTAATATCTTGAAGCAATCACTTTGATCCCATCTAAACATTTATTGTTGAAGTCGTCAAAAATAAGTGACTTAAAAAAAATATAGTTAAGCAGAGAGAAAACGTGTTCTGCAGCTGCATAAGAATGAGGTAATGCCAAAAGACTTGGCATACTAATGGAAAGCGATTTTTATCTCCATATTTTTGTTCCCACTTTGATCCTATCGAAGCATTTATTGTTGAAGTCGTCAAAGATAAGTGACTTAAAAAATATTGTTAAGCAGAGAGAAAAACGTGAGGTAATGCCAAAAGACTTTGAATACTAATAGAAGGCAATTTTTATCTCTAAATTTTTGTTCTGAAATGCATACCAAAAATTGGCTGGTGTATTTTTTTCTTCAGCACTAAGTGGTTAATCTTGCACTATTAGTTTCCTTAATTTTTGTGTGTTCATAATTATTTTTAAGAAGGCTGGAAAATTTCGTGGTCAAAATTTTAAATATTGATGACAAATTTATAAAACGTACCAAAGTCACGGGACGTGGTACCAACAGTTTAGTTTTGCCGGGCATGGCTAAAATTAAAAATTTGCACGATAGTACCAACTTCGACAGCCCTGATCGCCAGCGCTCACGCCGGGCAGATTTTGTTGCAGCTGTGAGTTGTGGCTGCACGTTTTCCTCTTCCTTTTTTCCCCTTCCCCCGCCGTCAGGATAATTTTAAATTTATCTCGTCAAAGCTTAGCATAATCACAACAGTATGGTAGTTGCACTCAGCAATGAAACTTATTTATGAAGGAGTTTAGCTTGTTGTAGTAGCAGTGTTTATTTCAGCTGGATAGACCGTCATCGTGTTCTGATCTCCTTACACACACAACTCGTCGTCTCCATTCTCTTATCTGAGTCATTGATATGACAGTCACTGATTTCGGACAATGGAACGGAAAATCGCTGGCTGAACAAAATTGACGAGAAATTTGCAGGATGATACTGAAGTCTCCTGTATGCAATTGAGGTAAGCACAGCTTGCATCCCTAATTTTATTTATTTGTTATTTTGGCCTGAGCTTTGCTACCAGTGGAATAAATGTCAAAATTATGCAGGTTTTTTGTATCGTCTTGTCTGACAGTCCCAGTAAAAGCAGCTGTTTGTTCTCAGTCCTCGTCGCCGATGTGTTTGTTATATATGAGTATTGTTTGAAAGAGACACTAAGATTCGGGACTAGGATTTGGTCTTGAAGATAGTTAGGATTAACTACATGAAAACATTAATTAATTAACATCACAAGAACAAAGATTTGCATATGTGATGTTAATATATCTTAAGACTAATACAGAATAAAAATAATACAGCAAAACCTCCTTAACACGAATTTCAAGGGACTGAAAATTCACGCCAACAGGGTATTTTAATAACAATAATACTATTGATACAACCCTGCTGGGACCGAGATGTTGTTTATGTTAAGGAGGTGTTCTTAGCGAGCTCATGCTATTGAGGTTTTACTGTAATTCAGATGTGTATCCCAGATGAAATAATCCCAAAGATAAATATGTTAAACTCAACACATTTGAAAAAGCTATACAATACTGAATATCCAAAATATCCAGTATTTAAATAAAACAAACTTTATTTTTTATATATCCCAGTTATAACCAAGAATGGTTTAACACAATATAATTTTTAAGTTATTTCCAGTTGTATTAGTATTATCTTTAAAGGAAAAAACATTCAAACTAGTCTATAGTACTAATACAGTTATTCACGACCAGCTGTCAGCTTTCAGAGTTTAAGAGCCGGAATAATTATTTTAATCACTGGCACTTTATGTTCACATTTTTCAACTGTGGGATGACTTCAACAGAAGCTGTAGTGTTGTTAATTTTAATGCACCATTAACAGTTCAGTTTTTTGAATGAATATAAATCAGCATGCAGAACCACAAAAGCAAACATCATTAAGATCCAATATTATGTTCCAGTAAATGTTAAGGTTGAATAGAGAATTGTACTTGCAACTTCAGACTATTAGAGGCATTCAGAGAAATGACAATATCTGTATTTTTGTTGGTGACCTGATTATCAAGGTATTGGCTCTACTGGCAAATCCGGACGAAGAATAAACAGCCTTGGACGACTTAGTCAGAGTTCTCTCCCGTCGCCGCACTCCAAACAGTGATCGGAAAAGCCACAACGAAACAAAGAAGACAGTCACGTCGACATCAGGGCTGCCAATGCTTGGTTGTTTCCCCCAGATCTGGGTTTCTTTCCACGCTGCAGGACAATTCTGGGTGTTTTTTTTTTTTTGGGTGTGTTTTGTTTGTTGGTGTTTGACGATTTGTAGGCTTTAATGATCGATACATTTGCGTGGTTAGGGGGGTAGGAGTTAGGGTTAGGGAGTAGGATTAGGATTCAAGACTGATGTTAAGCATTAGGGTTAGGATTAGCGTTAGATTTGACAATTTTGACGCCGGAGTTTCCCTATAATCGCGCACAGTCCCATACACACACACAAACAATCGAGGGCCTCTGGATGCTGGTCACACGCACAATTCGCCAACGATTGAGGGCACCAGCCGGACGCTATTGGCGTCATATTTGGCAGAGTTTCAGTGGCGCCACTGGCCCACAAACATCATATTGTCGGCCAGTATTTCGAAAATCCTACGTCAAAATTTTCACATCTAACCCTAACCCTACCCCTAACCCTAACCCTAACCCTACCCCTAACCCTACGGTTTAACCCTACCCCTAACCCTACCCCTAACCCTAACCCCTACCCCTAACCCTAACCCTACCCCTAACCCGGTTAACCCTACCCCTAACTCTAATCCAAACAACCGCATGATGATGACTACACAACCATTCAGGCCTCACGCAACCGTACGCAACCCTGCACGCAACCATATGATGATGCCACTAGGTTATGCCTCACGCAACCGGTGCGGTTAGCCCTACACGCAACCGCAGGATGATAGGTAAGTGTGTCGTTTGTTTCGTTTGTTTTCCGATCACTGTTTGGAGTTCGGCGACGGGAGAGAACTCTGACTAAGTCGTCCACGGCTTTTTATTCTTCGTCCGGATTTGCCAGTAGAGCCAAGGTATTATCAGATGGTTATTTAGAGATTACGGGGAAAGCACAGACCTAGGGTAATGAAGAATTATTCACCAGTTTTTGTAAAAATGCTGTTAAGTCATATGTCATTTAAGGAAATGTTTTCTCCAAAGCAAAGAATATTTCAAGCTGCATAGATATCTTCTTCTTCTCTTCCACCTTGTACCTCATCAAAGTGTCGGGGGGAGATGTAACAATCATTAATGAGCTCTGTCAAGAGCACTATCAAGACTGATGTTCATTTCTGTAAGGCTGTTCTTAATGCCATCACTCCATATTTTCCGAGGTCTTCCACTCGCTCTATACCCATTGTAACATTTTAGTGTGGCTCGCTGTGGCAGATAGTACCAGGGCATTCTTGTTAGGTGTCCAGACCACTTCATTTGTTGTTCTTTGATGACCTGTAAGACTGGCTTTATTCCTAGCATTCGTCTGATTTCGTGATTTCATATTCTGTCTTTCCTTCAAACTCCTGCAGCTATTCTAAGGCATTTAATCTCTGTTGTCACAATTTACATTCATTGGAAGATGTAAGTGTCTAGTTTGGCAATGATAGCATAGTGTTGGCCAAAAAATAGTTCTGATAAGATTCACTCTAGTACTCCGGGATATCTACTTGTGTGTTAACAGAGGAGATAGTTGCCCCATTACTTGATTAGCTTTAGCACATCTTGAGCTAATTTCTCTGTCCAGTTTTCCGTTGGATGTGAAAATTGCTCCCAAATTAGATATCATAAACCAAAACACAGTAAACAGAATTTGTATGCACATGTTAACAGAGTATTTAGATCATCACTACATGACCCAAAACTTTTTAAGATGCAGGATGTGGATTCAGATCGCCTGCTGCTAAGGAAATGTAAATGGCATTATTTACATATTAAATCATACATAAACATCTTTAAATTTTTGCTTTAGTCCGAAACACTTCCATAAATACTGGGTCCCATCTTATTAATTTTTGCTTTAGTGTTGAATTACGAATCAGCATCATAGCACTTAGGACACTCCCATAAATGCTCCCTCCCATCTTAAATTTTTGCTTTAGTGTTGAATTACGAATCGGCATCACAGCACTTAGGACACTTCCATAAATGCTCCCTCCCATCTTAAATTTTTGCTTTAGTGTTGAATTACGAATCGGCATCACAGCACTCAGGACACTTCCATAAATGCTCCCTCCCATCTTAAGTAGGAAGTGAAGAGTGTCCATTCCGATACCAACAGTAACTGTCTGTTTGTAAATCCATCTTTGCTTTTCCCTTGTGTTTTGACCGTCAGTCAGATCCCTTGGTAACTCCTCGCAGCGCCATTCTCCTTAGACTGTAATAATCTGTGCCTCTGCATTGTTCACTTGCTCCCAAAAAGCCCTTACAACATTTTGCTTGCCAGTTCACCACCAGGTGCTGCAAAACCAGCCAGTCTGTCTGCCTGTTCATTTTCCAAAACACCGGCATAGGCTGTGGAAAATATCCAAAGGATGCTAACTGCCTAGGACCTCTGAAGAGATGCTTGCCACTCTGCATTTCTCAACATGCTGTTCGAGTCAGTAACAGTTACGACATGTGCGTACAGCTGGTTCTCAAGACAGCGGAAGCAGCTTCATTAACATAAATTTAAATTGATTCAGATGCAGAAATCTACATTGATTTAAAAAAAATCTACATTTATGTAAAAGCATTAATATAATAATAATTATTTATTTATATTTTTTCAATATTCATTATAATCAATATGTTCGTTGCGCGTTTTAAGAGACAAACTAAATCCGTATTTGGTCAATGGGCTTAACTAGGGCTTATATTTGTGGTAGGGCTTAAATGATAAGAATCCTTTAAAATCATGCTAGCAACCTGTCTTCACTTATGATATCTGAATAAATCAGTGGGACTGAAATTGGTAAAAAATACTAGGGGTATCTAATAACTTATCTACTGGGGCATCTTTATCCGTAATTCTTCTGGGGGATCTTTATCCGTAATTCTTCTTTCTCTTCTTCACGGGTGATATTTTAATATTGTAGTGCGTTTAAAAATGCTTGCCAATTTAACAAAAAATGTATGCCTCATCTGTGAGTAAGTAAAAGTATAGGACACTTGGCCACGCCTTTATGTGTATAGGGCATATAGGGCTAGACCTATATTTTATAGACCAATCAGCACAAGATAGGTGATGTGGTCAGCATCACGCCGGCCGCCTTTACTTCCCGGGACTACACCCGGTTCCCACTCAAGGCTGGCTTTACTTGGGAGCCAAGGTCATTTTTGAAAAAGGTCTGACTCTGCCAGGGAGCGAACCCATGACCTTCCGATCCGTTGTAAATTCTAGTAAAAGTTTTGGTGGTTTGTGAACTTCTGGACTTTAGCCTTTTCCCACAACTTTAATGTTGTGTGCACACCCATTTTACAGCTGTGGCATATTTGTATGCAGACTTTTGGTCCTGTACCTGTCAGGCAAATGCACTCCGACTTCTAAGGAAAAAAAAAAACGTGAATTAGAGAGTGAAATGATTAAAATTAGGGCATAGTGGGAACTACAAGAGATGATACCATGTGGGAAGACTTGGATATATAAGTGTAGGACGAGTACTCTGCTAGAAGAAGAATTAATAATTTTTACATCTAATAAGCATTCTGAAATTCAAGACCTAGTGAGTTCACTCTTGTTTTCCCCCCACTGGGGCCCCGGAATCTACATTTGGAAACACACCAATGTCATCCCACATCTTGTTGTTTATTTAAAGTCTCCTAATCATACCATTTGATCAGAGGTTACCCCTCTCTTACCTAGATAAGCAGGGCACACCACAGTAGTGGTTGGATTAGTCACAGTGTACCCCAGTTAGAACCATTTTAGAAGGTTGAATGAGGAGGGACATAAGATTTATTTCTGTTATACTGTCATTCAGCTTGCTGTTTTGTTACATTTTCAGGAGCTGTCCCTATCTGGGAAAAAATAGTCAGAAAAACAGTCATGTTTGTGGTTTTGTCTGCAACTAAACATATTTACATTTTTCTTGAAGTATTTTTCGGCCTTGAAGACTTGGTGAGCTTCTGAATACTAAAAGTGTATTTTTATGCATTTGTTTTTTGTTGATGCTAATTTGACTTTGTAAAGCAGAACCTCTACAATACCATAGTAACCTAAGATAGTTTACACGCTTATGACTTCTTGAATGCTTTGCTAACACCTCAACTATTTGTACTACTATATATCTTCTCGTACCATGTTATTGACAGTGCATGGTGATAGAACATTTCAAATGATTTACAGTCTTGCAATTTCCTTTGCATATTTTTGAAACAGTCCAACAAACTGAAGACAGACCTGAGAGAGAAAAAATTGGATAACAATTACAGACCAAAGCATAACAGTATAAGCAGGCTTGACAGAAATGCTCAAACCAAAATTTTCAGAATCATAAGGGAACATGGTAAACTCAGAGAAAACCTACATCGAATTGGTCTTGCTAACTCTTTTGCATGTGGTCGTGGCTCATCAAAGCAAACTCCAGAGCATGTATTACAGAAATCCAGACTTAGCCAGTCATAGAGAAGAAATCTGACCGACAGGAACATTCCTGCAATATAAACAATGGGGCAGCAAAGAAGACCTCAAGCACACTGTTCTGTTTATGACCCATATTGGAATATCATAGCAGAAGTGCTCTGATGGCTACCGTATGCTTTTAATGCGCGTGTATGCTAGTGCATATGCTGAGACAATAGTCTGTCAATCTTTCCACAAGGGACTGTGATGAACATTCTGTGTGTTTTTCGTAGGAGCGGAGCAACTATGGGGTGACCCGTTTGCTATGAAGCTGAAACTAACATTGCCATTACCATGCTCATAGTAAACACTGATTGCTGAAGAAGAAGATTTGCATATGTCAGAGTTGTCATGATCTGTTTTATGGACATGTGTTTAGTGTCCACAGTGTCCTTGTCTGCTTGTTTCTGCCTAGCTTGTTGATGCTATTGCTCTGTGGTATGTAAATATTTTTTTGATGAAGGCTTTAGTGTTATGGCATTTAAGATACATTATATGTAGAAGCTCTATAGTAGCACTGATGGCTGTGATATTACTGATATGGTTATTGTGCCGCTTAATCAATATCAGGTATGTGATCTCACTTTATCTGTATAACATGAAGAAGATAAATATATGATGATACTGATGGTTATGATGTCACTGATGGGTGCGGTGATGTCACTTCATATGTATCACATAAAGATAGTATATGATAATACTGATACGTGTGATGTCACTTTATCTGTGTCACATGAAGAGGATATATGGTAATACTGATGTTTGTGATATCACTGATAGTTGTAATGGTTGTGATATCACTGACGGTTATGATATCACTTTATCTGTATCACATGTAGAAAATATATGGTAACACTGATCAGGGTGATGTAAATTCATTTGTATCAAGTGAAGAAGATATATAACAGTACAAATAGTTGAGGTGTCCCAGATGAGTGTGATATCCCTTCATCTTTATCACATGAAGATGATATATTGGGATACTGGTTGTTGTGATGTCAGTGATGGGTGTAATATCACTTAATCTGCATAGCAATGTCAGGTCTTGGTCAGATATGACTGAGCTACCGTATAACAGTAGCCGGTACCACATGTCTTCTGTTACGCCGAATGTTGGGCGGCATAAACTAACCCAACATCCCATATTGTGCCAACGGCTTCGGGCGGAGGAGCGCATTGGGGAGGATACTAGCCTTATCCTAGGAAGAGGAAATGCAACCTGAAAACTTTGTGTTATGGCAGAGCAGATCCAGGCCCTTGGCCTTGGCTGGCAGCTGGTCTAGGAGGGAAGCTCTGACAGGCGGACAGATAGAGCACTGCTCTTCTGATCCGGCATCTTCTGCAACCTGCCTCGTTCCAAACGTACTGGTTTTACTTTTCCTTTGGAGTAAACAAGGCAAGTCGAGGGAGGTATCATTATGCATGGGCAACATATGGTCTCTACAATAATGCCCAGGCTTTGTACTATGGGGAGGAGGAACTTCATCCCTGGCCTTAATCGGTCTCGGAAACCATGAATGATACATGTATTGAGGCGGACTCATGGGAACAAAATGCCATGGACCGAGTAGTGTGGAAAGAGCATATCAAAAAGGGAATGAGACTGAAGGAAGATATGATTGCAGAAAGGATGAGAGCTGAGCGTCTGAAAAGAAACAGATTTAACACAAATGTTAACAATGGTCCTGAAATCCCATGCTATCATTGTGGAAGACTTTTCTTGACACGGGCGGGTCTTGCTAGTCATACTCACCATCGCCATGGGCTGTGAGTCTCATGCCTCCTCATAGCACAATATAACACTATCGTCTGGAAAGACGAAAAGGTGCCAATGATGATGATGCATAGCATGTAGTCTTCTTCTGCCTTTCTATCCCCCAATGGAGCATAGGCCCTCAACCAACTCATGCCAACTCGTTCTATCCTTCGCCATTACCTGGAGCTCTCCCCATGTCCTCCCAATCTTTCTAACCTCATTCTCCAGCTCTCTTCTCCATGTGTTTTTTGGCCTTCCTTTATTCCTATGCCCCTGTGGGTTCCAATGCAAAGACATTCTAGTTATGCTGTTTTCCTGTTTTCTCAGTGTGTGCCCTATCCAACGCCAGCGTCTTTTCCTTACCTCCTGATCCACTGAAGCCTGTTTAGTTCTCTCCCAAAGCATGTAGTAGATGTAATATAATACTGATAGCTGTAATGTCAGTGATGGGTATGATGTCACTTTATTTGCATCACACATAAAACATTTATGGTAATACTGACTGATGTTACTTCATGTTTATCATATGTAAAAGAGTGTCCTAATATTTCGGGTTTGTGGGAAGTTGTGTATGCGTCAAAGGGGAGAGGACTGTATGTGTGGTGGGGGTCATTCAGGATCCCATCCCCCAGATTCATTCATCATGTTAGGCTTATCGCTTTCTTCTTGTTGCCGCTAGCGACATTAATTTGTTGTCTCTGCTGCGCACCGTGTGTTTGTTTCTGCCCGTTGGTGCAGAACATAATTGTTCCAGCAGACGACATACAGAAAAGGCGGTATGAGCTGTTAGCGATGAGGCCATTATGGATAATAGCCTCCGCGGTGTAGACCCCAGGGAGAGGCTCGTTTCCCTTGTGTATCGTAAACTGCTAATTTGATTAAAACAACAGGAACTAGCAACGAACTCAGGCCCAGCTCCGCTCAGCTACACACTAGCTGACCTGTCATTGATGATTGGTCAGGCTGGTCTACGATAGAGGGGTGTAGAATGCACTTTCTCGTGGGACCTAGGTTCACAGTGTGTGGAAAGGGGGGGGGGGGTGGGTTCGGGTAGTTTGTACATGTTAATGGGGTCGGTAAAACCACTCACATCCTGTAATATAGAGCATGCGTGGTCGCCGGTGAGACTGTGGAGACTTAAACTTAGGCGTCTCAAAGATTAACATGCATGAATAAACGTCCAATCCCGGTGTCCTGGCCCGACGTCGTCACTCACAAGCTGGATGTAGCTGGGCCTGAGTTGGTTCCAAACGAGTTATGTGGTTTCGATAGAATAGTGGTGGCTAAAATAGAGAGACTGGTTATAAAAATGGGGGGACAGGTTAGAAACCTTGATAAAGTGGGAATAATTTTTTTTCTCTGCCTGAATCAGAGCCAAAGCTAACCTGCCATTCCTGAAAAAAAAAAACCATTATATTTTAAAATTTACTTATTACATTTTACTATTTTTTTACAAATACACCACACGGTTTACGCCTGGAACATATCGAAAAGAACGCTCACTGCATGCTTAACATCACTGTTGCAGAAACTGCAATCTGTAAAAGTTAACCTATAACGGTAGTAACTCTCAACAGCGAAGCGACGAGGATGAAAACATCGCATGGTATCCTCTCGATTGGAATCGTTACCTGCTAATGCTTACACCTGCGAAATGATAATGTCTCACCACTGCTATGTCCTGTACCCTTCTATACCTATTTCTGTGTCTGTCTGTATTTGTATTTTTAACACTTAGCTGGGAAAGGTAGGCAGGCAGTGAAGACAGACCGGGAGGTATGTATGAGAGGCGGTTGACAAGTTTTTCATTGGGTGTCGGGTTACTTCGTAATCAGAGGGTGCCCTCAGTATAACTGTTTTATATGGCTACTCCCCGTGTGGGTTCCGGCGCCCTATTTCGGAGGGAAACAAGAATAGACCCATTGCCTACCAAAAAGCATGTCGTAAGAGTGGTCTAATTGGAAGCTTCCTTTGAAGTCACAGTGCATCTACTTGAGAGGCAAAGAATCAACAGTCTGCCTACCAATGATGCTGATTTGTAAAACGGATGTGCACTAGCACTCAGGTTGTGGAACAAGACTAAAGTCCGAAGGTGGACTAATACCTAGAAATTTCTGCCGGAGTTTACAGCTGGTGAACGCGTAAACATGAACATATACAAGAGGAAAGTAACAGATTACACTGCACAGCAGGAATGGTGGGACTGAGAATAAATACGAAGAAAACTAAGATCATGACAAACAGTTCAAACCAACAACCTGTGACCATAAGTAACCAATCACTTGAAAATGTAGAACATTTCACATATCTTGGCAGTGTGGTGTCCCTACTGGGAGGGACAGAGGAAGACATACAGTCACGCCTGAACAAAGCTAGAGCTGCTTTTGGAAGGATGAGGCAAATCTGGAAATCCAACAATTACTGCAGAGGAACAAAACTCCGACTCTACAAGAGCATCTTTTTGCCAGTTCTTCTTTATGGAGCGGAATGCTGGAGAATGACCAAAAAGGATGCACACAAGCTGTCCACCTTCCACCACACATGTCTACGTAGAATTATCAAAATTTTCTGGCCAGATACAATCTCAAACACTAAACTACTTCAAGTAACAAACGAAGAAACTTTAGACAGTATGAGAAGATGGAAATGGCTTGGCCACGTTATGGGAATGACTTCTGATATACTAGCCAAAACAGCTCTCACATGGACACCAGAGGGAAAGAGAAAACAGGGGCGCCCAAAAACAACATGGAGACGAACGATTGAAAGTGACCTGAGTGTTGCATCTTTGACATGGAAAACTGCACTGAAGATTGCACAGGACAGGAAAGCATGGAAAGTCCTCTCTGAAGCCTCATGTGCCACTAGGCATAACGAGAACTGAACGCGAAGAAGAAATGGCTGACTTGTTTCTGGAAGTTGCTCCTGTTATTCGCATCCTAACAGCGACTCTCTAAGGCACTGTGTAACACTTTTCAGCTGCAGCCCTGGAGATGGGAGAAAAAGGCGATGCATTTCTTTGTGAAGGCGTAAAGACAAGAATCTTGACATTGGTGCGACCCTTAGTCCTTCTGGCATATTGACCCTCATAATGATATACTTCTTCCAACCGTCTTCCGAAATCTTCTTATTCTTCGCGTTCACCGAGTGTAAACTGCGACCGAAAGTTCTGATTGTTCGTCCACTTCTGGACCTTTGTCTTGTTCCAGAACCTGAGCTTTGCGTGCACTTCTGTTTTACATATCTAGCTTTTTTTGTATGTAGACTGTTTGTTCCTCGCCTCTCAGGCATATGCACTTCTACTTTGAAGGAAACCCCTGATTAGTCGACTTTGGCGACATGCTTGTTAGGGAGCCAATGGGTGTACCCCCCCCCCACTTGTTTTTCCTTTCCTATGGACAGTCAAAGTATGGTTCAACATCCTGGTCTTCCAAAAAAAAAAAACGATGTCCCCAAAGCAGATTATATCTCCCCAAGTGATTCTGACCTGTTTCGAAACAGGAAGAAAAATATAGCAAGCTGTTAACTGACGAATCATTGAGCTCGGTTAAGTCTCTCTAATCCTATATAATCACAATACAGTCAGTATCCTCTTCCTCCTCCTCATCATCATGTTCCCTGTCGGTAAACATAGGTGTCTTGTAAAGTCAAAAGTGAATGGTGTCAGGTTTAGAGAAGCAGAAGAGAAGAAGAGAGAGAGAGAGACACACACAGAGAGAGAGAGAAAAAGAGAGAGAGAGAGAGACAGAGAGAGAGAGAGAGAGAGAGAGAGAGGGAGATTATTGGGCTTAGTATGGTTATGAATACGCAGTGTTGTTGAATGATCGGAAATCGCGTGTCCGCCATTTCTCTATGGATAGTGATGTAAAGAAAAGATGTCTTGAATTCCCAGAGGAATGGACAGTAAGATTAGACCCTGACCACCGCTTAATACAAAACTGTCTCTGGTAGTCTCTCTCTCTCTCTCTCTCTCTCTCTCTCTCTCTCTCTCTCTCTCTCTCTCTCTCTCTCTCTCTCTCTCTCTCTCTCTGTCAGTCTCTGTCTGTCTCTCTCTCTCTCTCTTGTTTAAACAACGCCATCTTACCCACATAGTAGCAAATTACTCGAACTAGCACCTAGAACTAACATCTAGAACTAGCATCTACAACTATCATATAGAATTAACATTTTGAACTAGCACCTAGAACAAGCATCAAAGACTGTTATCTAGAACTAGCATCTAAGACTGTTATCTAGAACAAGCACCTAGAACTAACATCTAGAACTAGCATCTAGAACTATCATATAGAATTAACATTTTGAAATAGAAATAACATCTAGAACTAGCATCTAAGACTGTTATCTAGAACTAGCATCTAGAACTAGCACCTAGAACTAACATCTAGAACTAGCATCTAGAACTATCATATAGAATTAACATTTTGAACTAGCATCTAGAACTATCATGAAATATTAATATTTTAAACTAGCATCTAGAATAAGCATCTAGAACTATCATATAGAATTAACATTTTGAACTAGCACCTAGAACTAGCATATAGAATTAACTTTTTGAACTAGCATCTAAGACTGTTATCTAGAACTAGCACCTAGAACTAGCATCTAAGACTATCTAGAACTAGCATCTAGAACTATCATATAAAATTAACATTTTGAACTAGCATCTAGAACTAGCATCTAAGACTGTTATCTAGAACTAGCACATAGAACTAGCATCTAGAACTATCATATAGAATTAACATTTTAAACTAGCATCTAGAACTATCATATAGAAGTAACATTTTGAACTAGCATCTAGAACTATCATATAGAAATAACATTTTGAACTAGCACCTAGAACTAGCATCTAGAACTATCATATAGAATTAACATCTTGAACTAGCATCTAGAACTATGATATAGAATTAACATTTTGAACTAGTATCTAGAACTAGCATCTAAGACTGTTATCTAGAACTAGCACCTAGAACTAGCATCTAAGACTTATCTAGAACTAGCATCTAAGACTGTTATCTAGAACTAGCATCTAGAACTAGCATCTAAGACTTTTATCTAGAACTAGCACCTAGAACTAACATCTAGAACTAGCATCTAGAACTATGATATAGAATTAACATTTTGAACTAGTATCTAGAACTAGCATCTAAGACTGTTATCTAGAACTAGCACCTAGAACTAGCATCTAAGACTGTTACCTAGAACTAGCATCTAGAACTAGCATCTAAGACTGTTATCTAGAACTAGCACCTAGAACTAACATCTAGAACTAGCATCTAGAACTATCATATATAATTAACATTTTGAAATAACATCTAGAACTAGCATCTAAGACTGTTATCTAGAACTAGCACCTAGAACTAGCATCTAAGACTGGTATCTAGAACTAGAATCTAGAACTATGATATAGAATTAACATTTTGAACTAGCATCTAAGACTGTTATCTAGAACTAGCTTCTAAAACTAGCACCTAGAACTAGCATCTAAGACTGTTATCTAGAACTAGCATCTAGAACTAGCACCTAGAACTAGCATCTAAGACTGTTATCTAGAACTAGCATCTAGAACTAGCATCTAGGACTAGCATCCGGAACTAGCACATAGAACTAGCACCTACATTCTTTTGTCTTGTCATGAGAATGAGAAATATGGAGTACAAGATGACAGTAGGAAACAGTTGGAGTGGAAAGATGCACAGAGAGAGAGAATATGTTGGACAGTTTGACATCATGATATGGAAGATCATCTGTGTAAGAATTGGTTAATTGTACACGAGAGAAAAGGCTATGGACAGACATGACTACTAACTCCACACTGCATGTACAGTAAGAAAAAACATCTAGTGTGTTTGTTTTAAATCATAGTCTCACTTTATGTCAAGGACTTTTTGTCTGCTAATTCAGTCTTACCACTTAACCTAAGTGTTGTATTTGCTATTGTGCGTGTACTGTAAAATGCATTATTACCTAGTACATACCAGTTCTACTTCACGGCAGGGCGCAGTTACGTAATCCATCTGTCATGTTATCATTCCCACAGTCGGGATGTTACCGCGATATTTGGACAAGCTAGTATAAACGCTATGTTCTAGTTTGTGTGTGACTGGAAGTTTACAGCAGCATCATTCTCAGTGTGTTATTTTCCCTTGTCTGTTCGTCTGTAGATTCCGTTTTATCAGTTAACTTTGTACTGAGTAAACTCACTTCTTGTGCTGCCAGTGCCACAAATGGACCCTTACTACAACTAACGAGCGGAAGACGTAACAACAGAGATGAGATGTCTTAGGAGAGCAGCTGGCGTGACAAGAAGAGATAAATCAAGAATGAAGAAATTAGAAGAAGACTAGGACTGAAACCAGTCATATAATTCATTAAAGAACAACAAGTGAGATGGTTTGGCAACCTAAAGAGAATGCCCTGGTACCAACTGCCACAGAGAGCCACGCTGAAGAAATGTAATGAACACAGAGCACGGGGAAGACCACGCAAGCGATAGAGTTACACCCAAGAGCAGCCTAACAGAAATGAACACTAACTTGTACAATGCATTGGAAAAAACGCACAAACGATTCTCACCCACATCTGCCCCCAGCACCTCGCTGAGATAACTGGTGGAAGAGAAAAAGAAGAAGAAACACTCACTTCTTCTTTCTCTGCTAGAATCTCCCAATCTTCTCTGTTTTTCTTTCTCTGCTAGTGGTTTTCAGATTAGATATTCCGAATGAACTCTTTGGGGCGACGCATGTCCTCTACTGATCCACCCAGCATATTTTCTACCGAAATGCTACCCGGCATGCCCTGGGATCTTTCTACAGCAGTGGTTTTCAACTTGGTACTAATGGTTGCCCTGCCAGGGCTGCACCCGCCCCCCCCCCCCCCCCCCCCCCCCGACACACATAAGTGCATTTAGCATCTGGCTCGTTTGCAAAGATTCCCTGTTTAATATGTATCAGTAAACTATGTACCAAGCAATTCATTTCTTCTTCTTCTTCTTCTTCTTCTTCTTCTTCTTCTTCTTCTTCTTCTTCTTCTTCTTCTTCTTCTTCTTCTTCTTCTTCTCCTCCTCCTTCCCCCTCTTCTTCTTTTTCTTCTTCTTCTTCTTCTTCTTCCCCTCCTTCTCCTCCTTATTCTTCTTTTTCTTCTCCTCCTCCCGTTTAGATGGAAGTTTGGAAGGGCCGAATGTAAGACAGGCCTGCGTGCCTAATTTGTAACCCTTTGAAAATAAAGTTCGTTCGTTCGTTTCGTTTATTTCCCCTTGAGACATAGGCACTTAACAAACTCACGCCAAGTCGTAAAATCCTTTTGCTTTCGCATTCAGCTCATCATCCAATTTCTTTATTCCTTTCACTATATGGGTTCCGGTTTACTGTCATTTGGTTTTCTTCTTCTTTCTTCTTCTTCTTCTTCTTCTTCTTCTTCTTCTTCTTCTTCTTCTTCTTCTCCTTCTTCTTCTTCTTCTTCTCCTCCTCCTCCTCCTCCTCCCCCTCTTCTTCTTTTTCTTCTCCTTCTTCTTCTCCTCCTTATTCTTCTTTTTCTTCTCCTCCTCCCGTTTATTTCCCCTTAAAACAGGCACTTTACAAACTCACGCCAAGTTGTCAAATCCTTTGCTTTCGCATTCAGCTCATCATCTAATTTCTTTATTCCTTTCACTATATGGGTTCCGGTTTACTGTTATCTGGTTTTCTCAACGTATGGCCTATCCAACGTAGCGTCTTTTACTCAACTTTTGGTTTGCGAACATTCGTTTAAACTTCCGTCCGAAGCTCTACATTAGAACGGCTCACTACATTTTGATCAATTGCTGCGTGCATGATATCCCAGTCAGCCTATGCCAGTGTTCTTCTGGGTCCTATTATTTGCTTGCCTGTGATTCTCACTGTGTAAACGTTGAACAACACAGGTGATGGGGAATATAGTGTAAAGTGCCACACACACTCACTCACTCACACACACATATATACATACTTATATATATATATATATATATATATATATATATATATATATATATATATATATATATATATATATATATATATATATATATAATACTAAGTCGCTCTGGGGACCATAACGAATGCCATTAATGGTAACATTTTAACCTACAATGGATGTCGTAAGAGGCAGCCGAGGAAGGCCAGACATGGAACTGACTTCTCATTGAATAGAAAACTAGTTGCAGAATAAAACCAGTTGTAAACAATTTTTCAGCGTACTTTTCCCGCGAGTATGGTTGCCTGTCAGTGCACCTTTGGAAAATGACTGGGCATAAAAATAACAGCAGCAACAACAGCAACAGCACAGCCAGTGCCTGTATAGAATAATCGTAGAGATTTAGTAATTACCATATTACTCTAGACTCTTTTTTTCTTCTTTGATTAAAAATATTCAAATTTTGTCTTTATTCTTTTTAGGGGATAGGTTAGGTTAGTTGCGTATCCTTTGCAGGACTTTGCAAAACCAACCCCATCAACCCCTGGCTGTTGTGTGGTTTTTCTAAGCAAATTTACGTCCAGTAGTTTGCCCTTTGGCTCTGGACGGTCGGCTTTCTTGATACCACAGTCGAAACCAACGTATTACGAAGCGTTGGCATCGACTAAGCCATAGAGCTGACTATAGGGGATAACCCTATTGTATTTACGGAAGTTGCAGTTTCTAGAGATGTAGATTTTTTTTCTGAGAAAAGTAAAGTGTGAAAATAGAAAAACAGGAAAAGATTTTTAGTCACCGGATAATGCAAATATAGCTTCATGACAAACCATGTCACAAATTGACTTCCTAGTGATCTCGTAAATCTTCTTAGTTCATACCGTGTGGCTATTGTAATCAGTGTTTATCCATAGCCTTCTCCAGTCTTTTCCCCTGTCAATCATTTTCTCCACAGATGTTCTTCCACGCCACGACGCCACGCTTGATTCATTTTAAGTCTACAGACATGGATGTTCGTTGCATAGATACTTACAGTAGGGTTCCGATTTCTTTCTGTGAAAGCAGCGCCTATACAGGTATGCCCTTTCTATTGTACGTACCTATAGTGGCATCCGCTGCGTAGCAGAATACATAGCATAGACATAAGCAACGTTGACACTCTTGTCAACGTCCAGACACCTTATAAAAACCACTTCTGACAACACTCGGATAACCAATATCGGTAATTGGTACTCATTCCAAGTTTGGATACACCTAGAAACCGATGGTAATTTTTGATCAAAAGTCTAGTACTGTCGTCGGCTCTGTGGCTAAGTCGATGCGAACGCTTCGTAATGCCCGGTTCGATCCCAGCTGCGAGCCATGCGCCTTGCGTTGGTTTCGACAGTGGTATCAAGAAAGCCGACCGTCCAGTTGAAATGGCAAACTACTGGACGTAAATTTGCCTAGAAAAACCAAACAACAGCCAAGGGTTGGTTCTGCAACGTCCTCTAAAGGATACCCAACTAACCTAACCTAACTAGTACTGTCAGGACCCGAGCCCACGACCTTCTGATCCGCAGGCGAGCGTCTAGCCGCTACACCACAGCGGCTCGCAACAAAATGTATATGAAACAAGATATAAAATCCTGTCTGAGATTGCAGCCTGGCAACAAATAGTCACCCGGTGATTCAGCGCGAGACTGTTAGGATGGAAGTCAACAGGAACAAATCCCCAAAACCGCACTCAACCGTCATAACATCGTTATTATGGGGCAGCCGATGGTAAATGAGGCAGAGACAGGCAGCGATGAATATGATTTTCTGGCTATGTAATGAAAAGAGAAAACACTGGTGCATGTTGTCATAATTGCTAGATTAATGTTTAAGGAGATCGAGAAAAGAAGCGGTAGAAGATTTTTGCATCCACAAGTTGCCACTTGAAAAGATGCATGATCTGTTTTTTTACTTAACTCTCTTGCAGGTGCTGCGCCATAGTTACTTCATTCTGTTTAACCTCTGCCTCTCTAAAGAAAGTCTTACGTCTAACTTATCATCATCATCATGTAGCAGGTCCTTTGCAGAACGTCGCTCTGATCACAGTCTATCTGAAAGAAACTCTGTCCCTCGCCAGCTCTCCCGCCTCAAATACTTTCATACTCAAGGAGTCACTTGTATCATGTGCCCATCTTCGTGTCGGTCGGCCCCTGCTCCTCCTTCCTGGTACCATGCCTTCTGCTATAATTTTTTCCAATCCGTCGTGGCGCTTGATATGACCAAAATATTTTACCTTCCGCGACAGGATGCTGTTTATTAGCCAATCTTCCTTGATGTTCATCTTTCAAGATGTTACGCCTAACTAGATGCTGTAAAATTTTCAGTTTCAACGAACACAGTAGAAAGCTTGCAAGCTGCTATAACGTGTGATCTTATAGTTGATGAATCTCACTGAAAACTAGCAGTTATTGAATTCTTTTATATATCTACATACCAATATGGTCTATTCATATATAATGGAGCACCGCGGCTCTTTCTTGAAGAATTATCGACGTTTCATTTTTGTTTGGTCCGCGTCTGCTGCTCGAATTACGTCACTCCATTCGACCACTGGGCTGTCAATACTACTTGCCATTTCATGATCTGGTACTCGTTTATTGCCTCATAACTGCTAGAATGGATTTTTCCTCTGTAAAGTTTGAAATATATTTGTGAAGTTATTGTCTTGTTCTTCGGTTATTGTTTTTTACTAGCTAGAGCGAGGCGCAGGTAGCTGTGACCTGCCAAGGAAGCGCATTCATATTTTTTTCTGGATATATTTGTTGTCTGCTGCGCAGTGACGCTATTGAATCGTGTTGATGCACTTTGATTCTTCTTCTTCTTCTTCTTCTTCTTCTTCTTCTTCTTCTTCTTCTTCTTCTTCTTCTTCTTCTTCTTCTTCTTCTTCTTCTTCTTCTCTCCTCCTCCTCCTCCTCCTCCATGTGTGTGTGTGTGTGTGTGTGCGTGTGTGTGTGTGCGAACAATAATTTTGCGGTAGACAAACCCTGGCTGGCTACCTGTCGCGTCAAAGTCGACGTGATAACTATCTGTTACCTAAATACACTTTATAGAACTTACTGTTTTGTTGCTATATTCGGTTGCTACGTGGCTACAACAAATAGTTGTTTTTGTTTTTGTTGACTTAATATTTACCAGTCAATACCAATTATTGAATTCTTTCTTCAGCTTGTGCTCGAATCGATTTGTCAGGAAAAGAATGTTGGATTTTTTGGAAGTTATTCTTGTCTCACTGTCATTTCCCTCTCTCTTGTTTTTTCGTTCTCGCTCCTCCTCTCTCTTTATATCAGCATCATCATTATCATTATTGTTTTGTGCTTTTATACGTCATACATAGCCCACAGTCTCTTCTTTAATTTCTAAATTCCTTTCTACGCTGTGCAATAGTTTCAACATAATGAATAACATCTAATTATAAATCAATATAAAGAATGGCACGCAGTCTAGTACCTCTTCACACTCACACCCATAAATATATTTATATATATATATAAGGCAGACTTACTTACTTAGTCGCTCCTCTTCTATCTTGAGGTGTACAGGTTTGCCACAGAGATCGCCAGACGTCTCTATCAGCAGTTTTCTTTCTGGCTTTGTTTCATTCTAGTCCTCTGTCAGTCAGTAGGGATGTTGTCTTCCCAGCGCACCCTAGGTCGCCCTTGAGGTCTGGTTTCCTGATTCATATCCTCCCATGCCTGCCATTGTTGCCGATTATCTCCCATTCTACATAAATGACCAAACCATCGTGACTGTTACTGATCGACTGGGATTTGTAAGGACTGGGTATCAAGATATATGTATATGTTCTAACTGTAAAGGCGCGCAACTGTTGTACAGTAAGTAAAGATAGGACACGTGAAAATCTGGCTAAGGATGGAAGACATTTATTTCTGTAAATACTACGTGTACCAACGTATCTCTACCACGTTTACCTGCACGGATGGAGCTCCTTTGATCTTGACTATTCCTAATGTATTCCTCTATTCTTTTGTGTTGTATTGTGACCTTTTATCAAGCCTGTGGGTATGTTTTGTGTACCGTGTAATAAAGAGAATTTGTCGGCACAAATACCTGTATATTCTGTCTTTCTGTATATTTATGCCTGTTGTTTTTTGTCTGTTCGCTTGCATGTCTGATTTAAAAAAAAAGAATAATAAAGTAGAGAAGATCAACTTCGCTGTATCGGGTGTTGTCACATTGCCTCAGTCTCCCCGCCCAGAACAGCCAGCTGATTACCGAGAGTGGTCGCACCAAGCAGATCTCCGCAGCTTCAGCGACGATCCCATGGAACGTTATAAAAATTGCTCTTGTGAACCGAACGGCTTGTCAGTAAAACGAACCCAGCACAAGGCAGACGGCTTGCAACTTCGCGATGGAATCAGCCTTTAAGTTGTCTTCTGTTTCTGCTGACTGCTTGCTTTTGTCTGTCACATCACTCGCTCATCCTTTTCTGCTGAGAAAATATAGTACACCTTTAAGACTAGGTCAGATTTTTTCAGTAATATCGTATTAGTCACATTCCCGTACCTGATTGCCAGTTTGTCAGTTACTACATGATTGCCTATTTGTCACTTATTGCATAATTGCCTGTTTGTCGGTTATTACGTGATTGCCTGTTGGTCGGTTGTTACCTGATTACTTGTTTTTGGTAGTGCATTTAGTATTTTGCTTTGATTTCTTCATTTCTTGTTCCTTGCATGTTTGTATTTGCCATATCTCTTTTGTCTGACGGTTAGAGGCCAGTTACAACAACATGCACATCGAACCGGCCAGAAAGCAGTGGCAATCTACTCTACGTAAAATTGCCTAGTAAATACCACAAACGGCCAACAAATGCTGCTGTTGGTGCAACGTCCCTTACATTAACAATTTTCTAAACTAGCTTTTTGAATTCCTGCTTTTTCATTACACACAAACATTGTTCGCGTGTCTAGTGTTTAATCAACATAATTATTGTTTTTATGATTACTTCCGCCGCTCACTGATCTGGGTCGACGTCTGTGGCTTAGTCGTTGCCAACGCGCTTTGTAATATCGGGGTGCCGGGTTTGATCCCAGCTGCAGGCGCCTTGGTAGCAGACGGCCTTGTGTTTGTTGATTTCGACAGTTGACGGTTTAGAAAGCAGTCGCAAACTACGGAACGTAAATTTGCCTAGAAAAACTACAACGGCAACGGGGTTGATTCTGCAACGTTATGTAAAGGACACGCAACAAAACTTGTAACTACCGTTAATCATTGTCTAAACTGGTTTATTGATTTTTGCTTCTTAACTACACCCAAACAATATTCTTCGCGTGCATAGTGTAGAAACAACAAAAGGATCATTTTTTATTGTTTTTCCCGTATAAAACTGTATAAAGCTATAGTTGCTATAATTTTTTTTTTACAGCTAACTGATCGGGTTTGAGTTAAGAACCACTGGAACGAGTACGAGATATCAAATGTCCGTTATTATGTCGTCTCACTGTCTTGTGGCGTGCATACCATGAGTCAGCATTGCTAGTTCTATATACATTTGGACACAACGTATTATGAGTTGGGTTATCCTCACGGACACGCCCGTGGATGTCTGGAAATGTCCCGTGGGGGGGGGGGGGGTGGAAGCGGAAGGCGGCCAACATGATGCTGATCGCTGATAAAAATATGGATGGGGCTTTCATAGCACTAGGGAATTTGTGGAGGTCAAAAGAAATTAAAAGAAATACTAAACTAAAAATTTTTAATTCTAATGTCAAATCAGTACTATTGTATGGGGCGGAAACATGGAGAACAACCAAGGCAATTACTAATAAATTACAGACATTCATTAACTGGTGCCTGCGCAGAATAGAGGGGATAAAATGGTATGATAGAATAACTAATGTAGAACTTTGGGAGAGAACTAAACAGGCTCCAGTGGATCAGGAAGTGAGGAAAAGACGCTGGCGTTGGATAGGGCACACACTGAGAAAACAGGAGAACAGCATTACTAGAATGTCTTTGCATTGGAACCCACAGGGGCATAGGAATAAAGGAAGGCCAAAAAAACACATGGAGAAGAGAGCTGGAGAACGAGGTTAGAAAGATTGGGAGAACATGGGGAGAGCTCCATGCAATGGCGAAGGATAGAACGACTTGGCGTGAGTTGGTTGAGGGCCTATGCTCCATTAGGGGATAGAAAGGCAGAAGAGAAGAGAGCACAATATACCCAAGGTGCCGGTGACGTGGAAAAAAGAGTCGTTTAAGTTTATCACATTATGTCGGATTTAATGTTTGTGTGAAATTAATAACGGTGAGCATGTCGTGAACTGAATTATGTCGAAAAGTGTTATTTCAATGTTAGCTCCATCAACGGCTGTTACCTGACTTTAACCTGTATCTTAACAATCAACGGATTCATTTTTTAAATTACTTTCAAGTATAACAGAAACAGAGGAACCCGGATCACTCTCACTGAAGGCAGACGTTGTTGTGCACATATTTTAACTCCTCATAAAACGAGCGAACTTTTTATACAAATTCATTTGTTTGTTAGTATAAATTAGCACGCTCATTTGTTTGTTTTATAGTAGTTCTAACAAGTTCGTTTGGTAATTCAGTTATAAAGGAAAAACGTCATTTAATAGTTTAGTTGTAAAGGAACATGTTCAAACCTTTGTTAACACCTTGTGACCCTTTTCTTGGCCTTTCCACACCTGGTCCACCCCTCTCCTCACCCCCCCCCCTCTTACTCCCCTCCAACTTTTCCATAATTTCACCTCATTTTAAAATTATTTTTCCATTTGTTGTCTTGGTCGGCTTTTTGGCTGTCTCCGCATCGCTTCATAATTCTTCTCGGTGTTAAACCCCCCTCCATCTTAAATGCTTAGATTTTTGTTTCATGTATCTTGTTAATATTTTTGTGTGCGTGGCTCTCGGATTTTTTTTTTAACGAGATGAGGTGGCTAACCTTAGACCCACCAGGTCGTCTCTTAGGACATGCTGAAGGTTGGAATGTCTCTATTTTGATGTTTCTCAAATGGACCCCCGTAACACACGGGCTATGCAGATACAGTACCAGTTTACATTGAATGTGCCCTTAGGTAATGAAATCAGTGGGCTATATGGTTTAGAGAACTGGGTATCTTTTCTGTGTATGTGTGTGTGTGTGTGTGAGAGAGAGAGAGAGAGAGAGAGAGAGAGAGAGAGAGAGAGAGAGAGAGAGAGAAAGAAGAGAGAGAAAGAGCAGTATCAAGGCTTGACTGAAATAGCTTGTATCCTCGTTTGAACGGCCCAGATGCCAGAGCTGTTGGCATTCACAGGCAGATATAACCCAGCACACTTCTTCAGTTCTGATAGCCAGCAGGTAGTTTCCACCTGCGCGGGGGTCGAGCAAGCTGTATCTAAACGATCGACTATTTCGGTGTTGGAAAGACGGAGTGAGCAGTCGTGTCCTCACATGTTGTTTCTATTTACGTATTCTCCTGTACTGATGGCGTCTGGAATTTGTCAGAGCCGGAATGACTGTTTGCTGGGATTGTAGATTCCATCTGAACAGGCGTTCTTTAATCATCCCCTTCCTTCTTCCACGGAGGATAAAAAGTCTTTAGCTATATGTAGACCACGATAAACTGCAGGGCTTGCGATCAGCTAGCCCAGCGGCTCTCAAGCTGTCTAATGCCGTGACCCCTTTATAAAGTTCCTCGTGTTGTGGCGACCCCCAACCATACAGTTATTTCCCTTGATACTTTATTACTTCAGTGAATTTGTGTTTTTCGATAGTCTTTTGTGCATGTTAAAAGTGGACTGGTCATCTTAAATTATTATTGTGACGTCACCGTATTCGTCAGCACCGCGATGCCACGTGTTTAACGATCTTGGCATCCTTAAGAACAAAATTGACCTGCCACAAGACAATGGCATGACTACTGTAAATTCTATGCCACTTTTAAGGTTTTCATTCGTAGATTTTTCAAATTCTCCTTCGATGTTAGTCTTAATTTTTTTTTTTTAATGTGTGCTTTGGAGTATGTAACCTCACTGTCGTGAAGTTCATGTTTTGGGCCGACACATCCGACTTTATCGGACATTTATTGACGGGGTTCTCCTTTCGCCTAGGTTTGTGATGGCTGTTTATTTTTTTTTTTTTAACGGTTCGTTTACTAACATTTTCCCGCGGCTGTACTGTTGTCCTCCGTGCGTTTGAAGTGATTGATTACAGTGCCTGGAGGGAATAGCCAGATAGCTTGGTCGTCACCCACAGCCTGTGCTGGCAGAATCGCGATATTTGACTGTCATCTGTATGAGGCTGTGGCCTGCTTACCGCCTACAATTTGGCAATATTCTGGGTCAGAACAAAATCAATAACATCTTTTCAACGCTTTCCTGTATAAAAGATCTGGGCAAAATAATTGGACATTGAACGTATCGCGAAAACTACGAAAGGGGTTGCGTTGAGTAATTTGTTATGTATTATATATATATACACACACACATACATATACACACACACATACAAGAATCTTTCCCGTGTTTTATCCCAGTATGTGTGTTTGTGTTTATGTGTGCGTGTGTATGTATGTATGTATGTATGTATGTATGTATGTATGTATGTATGTATGTATGTATGTATGTATGTATGTATGTATGTATGTATGTATGTGTGTCTGTCTGTCTGTCTGTCTGTCTGTCTGTCTGTCTGTCTGTCTGTCTGTCTGTCTGTCTGTCTGTCTGTCTGTCTGTCTGTCTGTCTGTCTGTCTGTCTGTCTGTCTGTCTGTCTGTCTGTCTGTCTGTCTGTCTGTCTGTCTGTCTGTCTGTCTGTCTGTCTGTCTGTCTGTCTGTCTGTCTGTCTGTCTGTCTGTCTGTCTGTCTGTCGGTAGGTAGGCAGGCAGGCAGGCAGGCGCGTGTGTGTGTATGGGTGTGAATTGTCATATTTCGTGGGCGGAAACCTTGTCTGTTAACAATCCATTGTACGTCTGGAATGTATCGACACAAAGTAGATGTCATTTCCTAGCGGATTCATTATGACATCGCTGCCACATGTCCCTCTATGATTATGAACGCAGTTAAACCTGCGTACGATCTAACGAACATGGACGTAGTGACACCTGCACGCGGTTTAACGAACTTATTTGTCGCCCAGAGCACATGCCAGGCAGACTTACGCTGTTTTTGCTTTTTTTCACCAATCTCTGTCTGTTTTTTTTTAGCGATAAGATACTCGCAGGTGCATAATAGAAAAAAACTTGGCGAATATTGATTGTAATTTGATGAAGCTAGTTTGTGACAAGATGGAGAGGCCCGTGCAGTGTTAGTAACCCTAGGTTGGTTTTTCGGCATTGAGTAGAGATTTGTTTCTGGGCAAAGCAGCTTCTCTACTGTTCATGCGTCACAGTTTTTCAGGATCATTTCACTGTTTCAGATCACACTCACGACAAGCACCATCGTGGTTATCTTGACATCATAGCACACCCCCAACCATCACCATCGTGGTTATCTTGACATCATAGCACACCCCCAACCATCGCCATCGTAGTTATCTTAACATCATAGCACACCCACAACCATCACCATCGTAGTTATCTTGACATCATATATAACACACAACCATAACCATCTTAGTTATCTTGACATCATAGATAACACACAACCATCACCATCGTGGTTATCTTCACATCATAGCACACCCACAACCATCACCATCGTGGTTATCTTCACATCATAGCACACCCACAACCATCACCATCGTGGTTATCTGGACATCACAGCACACACACAGCCGTCACCATCGTGGTTATCTTGGCATCACAGCACACCCACAACCATCACCATCGTAGTTATCTTGACATCATAGCACAACCATCACCATCGTGGTTATCTTGACATCATAGCACACCCACAACCATCACCATCGTGGTTATCTTGACATCATAGCACACCCACAACCATCACCATCGTGGTTATCTTTACATCACAGCACACCCACAGCCGTCACCATCGTGGTTATCTTGGCATCACAGCACACCCACAACCATCACCATCGTGGTTATCTTGACATCATAGCACACCCGCAACCATCACCATCGTGGTTATCTTGACATCACAGCACACCCACAACCATCACCATCGTGGTTATCTTGACATCATAGCCCACCCATAACCATCACCATCGTGGTTATCTTGACATCACAGCACACCCACAACCATCACAATCGTGGTTATCTTGACATCATAGCACACACGCAACCATCATTATCGTGGTTATCTTGACATCACAGCACACCCACAACCATCACAATCGTGGTTATCTTGACATCATAGCACACCCACATCCATTATTATCATGTTTTTCTTGACATCACAGCACACCACAACCATCACAATCATGGTTATCTTGACATCACATGACACATGCAGTCATTACTATCATGGTTTTCTTGACATTACAGCACACCTACAACCATTACTATCATGGTTTTCCTGACATCACATCACACCTACAGTCATTACTATCATGGTTTTCTTGACATCACATCACACCTACAGTCATTACTATCATGGTTTTCTTGACATCACATCACACCTACAGTCATAACTATCATGGTTTTCTTGACATCACACCTACAGTCATTACTATCATGGTTTTCTTGACATCACATCACACCTACAGTCATAACTATCATGGTTTTCTTGACATCACATCACACCTACAGTCATTACTATCATGATTTTCTTGACATCACATCACACCTACAGTCATAACTATCATGGTTTTCTTGACATCACATCACACCTGCAACCGTTACTATCATGATTTTCTTGACATCAATCACACCTACAGTCATTACTATCATGGTTTTCTTGACATCACATCACACCTACAGTCATTACTATCATGGTTTTCTTGACATCACATGACACCTACAGTCATTACTATAATGGGTTTCTTGACATCACATGACACCTACAGTCATTACTATCATGGGTTTCTTGACATCACATGACACCTACAGTCATTACTGCCATGGGTTACTTGACATTACAGCACACCAAGAACCGTTACTATCATGGTTTTCTTGACATCACACACATAGTCGTTACTTTCATGGTTTTCTCGATGTCACATCACACCCACAGCCATTACTAATATGGTTTTCTTGACATCAGACACACAACCATTACTATCAAATTTTTTTTTTACATCACTGCATCCCCGAAGGGGGAGCTTTAGATCACAATTGTAACAGGGTTATGTGCGCCCTATAAAATGGCTTATCATTGCTCGCAGCAAGAACCCTAAAAAGAATTTACTCAGCGTTGATGCGATCAGAGGAGACAGACTCGATCGGAGACGAAGTCGTCTAACGATGAGCCAATGTGGGAACCCATCATCGGTCAGTGCTCTCAGACTAGTCTCTTGTTTTCTTCATTATATGTGTACCTTTCGGTTTATTTTATTTGCAGTTTTCCAGCACATTCTTCTATTCCAAAAGTAGACGATTCCATATCTGGCGGGGGTGAGTGCTTTAGCGATTCAGAGGAATTGTATCCATGCCCGCAGTCGGGAGGCATTGAAACGGTCAAGGGGGTGGTAGCAGTTTTAGGTACAATGGTGAGGTGGTGGGCTGGGTGAAAAAAAAACTGATGTCGTTAGTGAATAATAATAATAATAATAATAATAAAAACGAAGCCAGTATTGGTAAACCTATTTGTATCTGTTTCGTCTGCTAATGTAGGAATAAAACTGGCAACGGTTACTTAATTTTCCATCGTTATCTCTGCATGGATTACTCAAGGTAGATTTCCTGGGAGAGATGAGTAATTTTATTTTACTAACTCTTTGAATTTCAGTATTGCATTTCTGGTTGCTAACCAAATGAAGTGTTAAAAGAATTAATAAATGCTTCAGTCTGAAGAAGTTAAAGAAATTATAAGACAGAAGGACGTAAATTCACAATCGGGGCCGAAATCTGTTATGGAAGTAGATACCAGCAGAGCTGCATCCACATTGTCTCTCTTCAAAATACACGAGTTCACTGATGACTTTATGTACCTATAAGACGATGTAATCGAGTACAACCGTTTCGCATCCTGTCTGCATCACAGCATTTGTATACTGTACCGCTTACTTTCTTATACTCGGTTTCATTGCACACGGACCCATTTCCGCCCTTTTTGTGGCGTCTTCCGCTTTCGGTCAAAGATTTCCTTTATTCGAGTAGATCAACCGGAAACAGATTGAATTTCTGTAACCTAGGAAAACATGCATTCCACTGTCAGCGTCGTTTTGATGATGCTTCATGTTGGTTAGTGGGCATATTCGCAGACACTCAGCTCTCAACCTTTCTGCAATCATGTTGTCCTTTATTCATATTCCCTCCGCGACTACCCTCCCCCTCCCACTTAGTACTGTTACACTAAATGCAGGATGCAAGAACACACATAACACTTTGTTAGGCACACGTAAATAACCTGTGATGCTTCGGCGGGACGGAAAGAGTTAAGACCAACCTGTTGAGTTTTGGAAACAGCAAGCTGAATGAAACTGACGAAGAGACTGTTCCGACCGAGTACTAGAATACCGTGAGGATCTACTCAGGATTGTTGTCTTTTCCCTCCCCAAGCACAGGAAACACTGCGAGTTGCAAGATTGCTACTGAGAAATGAATCCAGTGTGCTATGATTAAAAAGTGTAAAGAAATGGGGAAGTAGAACAACGCGCACAAAACACACAAATCGATGTTTCGGCCAGGGCCTTTCTCAGTATGAACTGACTACACAACAATAACAAAGGGGAAAGTACTCAAATCATCAGCGCTCACGTGAGAAAAAGGCGATGTGGAATAGTCATAAAAGTAATGGTGAAAATATATAATAATAGTAGTAATAAAAAAAAGTAGTAGTAATACAAACGATCAATGATCCATAAATGGTACCGATGGGAGATAGAACCAAATAATAATTTTAAATAAAATAAAATAAGCGTTTTAATAATAATAATAATAATAATAATAACAGTAATAATAATATAATATGGTGACAAATTGGGCATGCAGGCCCGCCTATTATGGAGTCTTTATAGATACGTATACTCACCTTTCGCATGACAATCGTATTTTATGTATCAGACGTAATATGCTGTAAAGTAAAATACAAACTTACGGATGGCAAATGTATGCCTTCAAATATACATCGAAAAATGCACGCACAACGCAGACTTGTGCGAGTCAGATGTACTGTCTCACATACACAAACCCACTTACACACACAGAGACGCACACACTGACAATACACACCGAGCATAGACACAACACGTACAAGACACAACACTTACAGACACAAAATTCGCACAGACACATTTTACTCCTACAGACACACACAAAAATACACTGACAAAACCGAACAACTTCGCTACGCCCAACTAAGGTAGTTCATTGTCAGTGAACCCCAAGCATAAAGGTAGGAGAACACTCTGAATGATATAGTTGGCAGATGTTACATATGTCTTTGGGGCACATGCTTAAAATCCCAAACAATGGGCGGGAAAGTTTCTTTTATATTATTGCCAAAAGACCATTTGGATATTTTCACATCACAATAAGAGCCAAACAAAATCGTCAGTTTACAAATTAGTCTGCTTTATTTGGTCAAAACATTTCATCAGTTGACCCTTAAAGCGATGTCGGAAATTGCTTCTCTATGGTGAGGCGTATGATCTTAGCTGAACTGATGATGTATCGATTTCAGAACTGCCGTTAAATTTTGCGTCGCGTCAGTCAAATGATTTCGTGGCTCATATACGGCTCGCTTGCTGGATGATCCAATCTCCTGCCTTAAACAACAAATAATTAATTTATGAAACGTAGCTGTTTAGCAGAGTAGGGTACTCGGTTACACTGTCAACTTAGTTTGTCGCTTAAAGCTGAGGACTAGTCGAAAGGCATGTGGCTGTATTAAAAGGGAAGGGAAATTATCACATTAGGCAGCCCAGTGAACTAATCATGGTTGCATCGTTTCACGTAAGCTGAAATACTTCGTCTATATTAGATGGCGTATTGTGTGACTAGAACAGAAATATGGGTTGAAAAGGGGCGGGTGGGGGGGGGGGTGGGGTGGTGGTATGGTTCATATAAGAAGAGACACTAACACTCAATAACAAAATCTGTAAATATCTATAGAACAGCTTTATCTGTCTAATGGGCTCCATTTCGCCTGGGGGTCTTATCATCTAATACACTTCTGCGTTAATATTTATGAGTTACAGCCTTGCTGTTCACATCTATTCTGGCTAGTATTTACTTTCGGTGGTTACACATGTGTCAGAGATTTAGCTGGCTTGAGAGATATGTGATTTGTTTCGGAGAAACATCAGTTAAGTGATTTTTGTGTATTCTTGTTAGTGTTTGGTGTTATTTATCTATTAATGAGATGTGCTAATGAAGGCTCTCTCGCCCACAGTGTGACACTGACTAGCTATACTTTTTGTTGGGTTCTTGTTGTTGATTTGACCAGCACAACTGAACGCTCGAGGCGGAAAATCTGCCGGGGATTCAGTGAATTTCGGGCGTGCCGTGATCAGAGCGACGTTCTGCAAAGGACCTGTATCATGATGATGACAGGTTGTTGAGCAGATGTATTCAATAAGTCAACATTTAAAAAATTAAAACAGGTGTTTATTTATCGGTTAAGAAGTGAACATTTCCCTGTATCAGATACACTATTTCCCCGTGTATCAGATACACTATTTCCCCGTGTATCAGATATACTATTTCCCCGTGTATCAGATACACTATTTCCCCGTGTATCAGATATACTATTTCCCCGTGTATCAGATACATTATTTCCCGGTGTATCAGATACATTATTTCCCATGTATCAGATACACTATTTCCCGGTGTATCAGATACACTATTTCCCCGTGTATCAGATATACTATTTCCCCGTGTATCAGATACACTATTTCCCGGTGTATCAGATACATTATTTCCCGGTGTATCAGATACATTATTTCCCATGTATCAGATACACTATTTCCCCGTGTATCAGATACACTATTTCCCGGTGTATCAGATACACTATTTCCCCGTGTATCAGATATACTATTTCCCCGTGTATCAGATACACTATTTCCCGGTGTATCAGATACATTATTTCCCATGTATCAGATACACTATTTCCCGGTGTATCAGATACATTATTTCCCATGTATCAGATACACTATTTCGCCGTGTATCAGATACACTGTTTCGCCATGTATCAGATACACTAATTCCCCGTGTATCAGATACACTATTTTCCCGTGGATCAGATACACTGTTCCCCCGTGTTGACATGGGGCCCCCTTTGGAGGCAAAATATTAGACCCACATTAGACCCTTTAAAGAGCTAGTGTCAACTAAGAAGAAGACGCATGCCGTGCCACAAGAAACTGGATTAATTTGGCTGCACATCACGTGTGGCTGAACATTGGAAATCAGTTACCGGAAGTTAATTAGTGGATTCGGTGATGCTAACAGTCGGTAATTACATGAGTGGTTGTATTCGATTTCTATTTTAGTCGTTTAATGATTTGCTTTACTGCGCTTTGGACGTCCTCCCCAAAGAAATTGTGTCTTTCTGCTCTAAATTATACTTTCTCCCCCAACATTTTGTGTTTGAAAAAGGTCATATTCTTAACAAGGAATGTAACAATGATAGGCATTGCAACAGATGGTTTTGATAATATCACATCCGCACTGGGACATCGTAGGATGTAGTGAATTCAACACGTCATGTTCATTGGGTACAACTTACGAAAGTCAATATAACTCGACCCCCGCGAGCTTTCATGGGGGATTTCACGGGACACTTCTGTAGTCTAGGGGTGTCATACGTTCCTTGTTTTGAATGTTTTAGGCACATCCGCCACCGACGACAGCCATCGCCGGCGAGCGTTAACATATAAAAACATCAATGATTCGATACTTACGAACCGTTACTCCTTCGGAATTTCCTCCTGCAATACTTCTTCCTTGCACACAGGCGCCTTAGGCGCCTGAGACCTACTCACAACAACACACTCCAGAAACAACAGTCGTTCATAGAAAAATGAGTTGCGAAAGAAAAAAAGCCTAGCAATTTCGTCTGAGAGACAGTATTTCGACCGCGTTGAACGACCCCGAGACACTTTTCGGCACGTTGTGTATAGACGGCGCAGAAAGACATCTCATAATACCCCTAGACGATAGGACAGCCCGTGTTATAGCCGGTGAAAGCAACGAAAAAAGGAAGTTCCATCATCTGTTGCCTGGGACATGATCTAATGATCGATACACCCCCTAGCCGTCATTGACAGAGCCTACATGCAACTGAATCATTTAATCTGGTATAGATGGAAAATTACTGGTCAGACCTTAGTTTCTTCTTTTTGTTGTTGTTGTTGCTTTTTATCCTGCATGCACTTATTTATCGTCTTTCTTTCTTTCTTTCTTTCTTTCTTTCTTTCTTTCTTTCTTTCTTTCTTTCTTTCTTTCTTTCTTTCTTTCTTTCTTTCTTTCTTTCTTTCTTTCTTTCTTTCTTTCTTTCTTTCTTTCTTTCTTTCTTTCTTTCTTTCTTTCTTTCTTGTCTGTCTGTCTGTCTGTCTGTCTGTCTGTCTGTCTGTCTGTCTGTCTGTCTGTCTGTCTGTCTGTCTGTCTGTCTGTCTGTCTGTCTGTCTGTCTGTCTGTCTGACTTTCTTTCTTGTCTGTCTGTCTGTCTGTCTGTCTGTCTGTCTGTCTGTCTGTCTGTCTGTCTGTCTGTCTGTCTGTCCGTCTGTCTGTCTGTCTGTCCTTCTTTCTTTCTTTTATGCTGGGATATTTTCATAGAATGTTCGCTATTTCGCTTCTCGGCTCATACTAGTGGCACCCCAGTTCATGACTACCAGGATTTGCAACAGAAATGCATCACATTCCGCACTCCACCCCTCGCACTCTTTGACGGAGAGAATCCGCCGTCTTCTCAAGAAGTAGGGTACGTGTCTGAAAGCCGACGGCGATTACATCTGACAACCTCGGTGCACACTTGCTACATAGCAGTTGTTTTCTTTGAAAATGTCACACCTGGTAAAAAAATTTCCATCCCCGTGTGGGTTCAGGGGCTCTGTTGGGGGGGGGGGGGGGGGACCAAATGCCCCATGTAATACGCATTTCGACTAATTATGGGCGTGTCCTGCAAAGTCAGAGTGCATCTGATTGAGAGGCAGGGAGCCAAAGTCTGCGTACAGATAAGCCAGATATGTAAAACGGGCGTGTAAGTAAGCAAAACTTATGTTCTGGAACAAGACTAAAGTCCACAAGTGGACGAACCTTCAGAACCTTCTGCCGGAGTTTACAGCGGGTGCACACTATAAAGAAGGAGACAGCTAATATGCCTTTCCTAACTTCCAATATTTAAAAAAGGGTCTTGTGTTTCATTTGTACGCCATTAAAGTTACCACCCCCTCCCTCTTCCCCACTTTCCCCCAGTTAATTTGTATGCAAGGTTAGTTGCGTATCCTTTACAGGACGTTGCAGAACCAACCCCAACAACCCATGGCTGTGGTGTGGTTTTTCTAGGCAAATTTACGTTCAGTAGTTTGTTATTGCTTCCTGGACTGTCGAAATCAACGCAAGGCGCATGACCCGCAGCTAAGATCGAACCCGGCATCCCGGCATTACGAAGCGTTCGCATCGACTTAGCCACAGAGCCGACTAATTTGTATGCAAAGAGCCGGAATATATTCTTATTTCCCCGAGTTCAGCGAACAGAAAAGGATATCCGGACAGTTCATCGGAAGTAAATGTGGCCAGGTAACATTAGACACATCAACGGTCAAGTTCCGATGGCAACATGAACTCCACAGCTCATAACTGGAATATATTCGTTCCTTTTTTGTAAAAGACTGTTATACTTATGTACCCCCCTGGCTTAAATAGATTATTACTATAGTGCTACTGGCAATTATTCGCGGGCTATTTGCTATGGCCCTCCTGGGCCAAATCAAGGGCGGGCTGCAGCTTTTTTTTAATGCTCCAGTGGACTTTGGCAAGATGTAGCCTACGGCACGTCAGTTTAATAGCCTTGCTCTTCTCTCTCTCTCTCTCTCTCTCTCTCTCTCTCTCTCTCTCACACACACACACATACAAACACACACACACGCATATATATATATATATATATATATATATATATATATATATATATATATATATATATATATAAACTACCTCTGTATCTCTGTTGTGTCTTTCTGTCTCTCTCTGTCGTTCTGTATGTCTCGTTTTCTCTCTCTCTCTCTCTCTCTCTCTCTCTTTCTCTCTCTCTCTCTCTCTCTCTCCATGTGTATATACGCGCACACGTATGCACACGTGTTTGCTTGTAGCTCAAGAATTCTTTTTACCGTCCCTGATAATGGAAACTTTTAGAGTTAATTTTCGGAGCGCACCATTCTTTAATGTGAATATCACGTGACGCTCTTCTTGAAATCAATAGTTGTCACACTCGCAAACCTCAACAGTTACATATTGAAGTAGACGTGCGACGGTGGCTTGAAGTCGGCCGCTCTTTCGTGCTTTTATTGTCATAATGTTCATTGGAATTGTTCCATGGGTCGGGGCTGGCAGCTGTTAACTAAGGTGTAGGCATTTAGATATATTGCTTTTGGAAGTATAGAACAGAGCATTATAAGACAGATAATATAGAAATAAAATAATAAATATTCTTCATCTGAAGAAATGTAAAATGACATGGGATACCTTGGGCAGAAAAGCAGCAGATTTGCAGCAATGATGATTGATCATTTGTGGATGCCTTATATGTCAACGTCATAACAGTTATACAAAATATATAATATACTACGTAAGACAAAAAAGTTTTTATTTAGGGTAAACAAATGGTGAGAGTTTCTTTAGTAGCAACTTTTTGAATAGGGCGGGGAGGCGGACCTCTATAACGAAATTTGATAAAAGAGGCCAAGGTTGCTCTACTGAATGTAATCTGCAGCGGATTGCAGGGGGTAGAACGGGCTGGAAGAATGGACTGCGAACTCTTTTTAACATATTTTTAACATGACGCAACGTAATAATGATTCGCTGTTAAGATCTTCCGCTCTTCGGTCCACAATTGTCTTTGGTTCCACGAGATACTCCCCCCCCCCATTGTTGTAGTTTTTCGTCCATCACAGGTGATGAAGACCACTCTTTCTTTTATATGACGTCATCATCATCATCATCATCATCAAGTGCATTGCCAGCTGGCCTAATCGTGTTGCATCTTCACAGATCTCGGTCTTAGGTGTTCTGGATCAATTCCACTGATGATACTCCTCCATATCACTGTCTTAAGACATCCGCCATCATTTCTCTTGGTCTGCCACTATGTCTTCTACCAGTGGTCTTTCCAGTCGTCACAATATTTCACAGTGTTACTTTTCTCATCACTCGACCAAAGAACTCATTGCTAGTTATTCTGGCAGTCCAAGATTTTCGCAACGTTCTTCTCAAGAACCACATCTGAGTGGCCTCGAAACTTTTCTTAATATGTTTGCTCACTTTCCAAGATCCACTACCATACAACAGAACAGGCTCGATGTAACATTTCACTACTCGTCCGGAAACTATAATTGCTTGTCCGTGAGTCATGAAGCGACTGCTAAGCCCAGTACGGACCCGAAAGGATCTAGCTAGGACAATAAGGAGAGGGAACAGTGTCTGTAGATAAATGGGCCAGTTATACGGGTCTTTCTAGTCTATCTTAGCTGTTCAGCTGCCTTTTCTCTAGATGCTTCGCAGGTCGCTGCGCCTCTTCGAATAAACGTTCGCCATAGAGACTGGCCTTGCACAGCAGCCTCCCAAGTGTCAGGGTTCATATTGAAGGCATTACGTGATACCTTTAGTGTGTTCTTAAAGATTTTTTTCGGGCCACCATGAGATCGTCTACTACCTTTCCTCACCCTAAAAGACCGTGTTCCCATAATATATCGAACTAAGGACAAGTGAGAAGTAGGAAATAAAGAAGGAAATTAAAAGGTCATAATACTTCTTCTTCTTCTTCTTCTTCTTCTTCTTCTTCTTCTTCTTCTTCTTCTTCTTCTTCTTCTTCTTCTTTTTCTTCTTCTTCTTCTTCTTCTTCTTCTTCTTCTTCTTCTTCTTCTTTCTTCTTCCTCTTCTTCTTTCTTCTTCTTCTTCTTCTTCTTCTTCTTCTTCTTCTTCTTCTTCTTCTTCTTCTTCTTCTTCTTCTTTCTTCTTTTCTTCTTCTTCTTCTTCTTCTTCTTCTTCTTCTTCTTCTTCTTCTTCTTCTTCTTCTTCTTCTTCTTCTTTCTTCTTCTTCTTTCTTCTCTTCTTCTTCTTCTTCTTCTTCTTCTCTCTTCTTCTTCTTCTTCTTCTTCTTCTTCTTCTTCTTCTTCTTCTTTTCTTCTTCTTCTTCTTCTTCTTCTTCTTCTTCTTCTTCTTCTTCTTCTTCTTCTTCTTCAGCATTCCGAGCTTCTTCTGAGGTTCATTGCTTCTTCTTTTTCTTCTTTATCTTCTTCCCTTCCTTCTTCTTATTCTTTCTTCTTCTTCTTTCTTCTCTCTTCTTCTTCTTCTTCTTCTTCTTCTTCTTCTTCTTATCTCTCTTCTTCTTCTTCTTCTTCTTTCCAGCATTCCGAGCTCTTGAGGTTCATTGCTGCAGATTATCACCCGCCTCCATTCATCTCTCTGGTTGGTCTTCTCTTTCCAGTTGGTAACACCAAGTATTTGTAGGTATGTCTGGATATTATCTCTCTGTGGTCTTCTTGGTCTGCCTCGTGGTCTACGATCATCTCCCTGGTGTATACCGTTTTTACTTCTCTGTCATCTGACATTCTTTCAGTATGCCCCAACCATTTCAGTCTATTAGCTCTCATGATGCCAGTGATCAGTGGTGATTTAAACAGATTATGAATTTCTTTGTTGCTTCTCACTCTCCATTCACCTCTGTTTGCATCTTTGATGGGTCCAAAGATTTGTCGTAAGACTCTGTTTTCGAAAACCTGTAATAAGGCTTAATCTCTTTTCAGCATATACTGATAGACAAATATTGTAATGTGGTCAACACCAGACCGGCCGTCTTTACCTCCCATATTATTTTCTTACTACCCTTTTTATGCTGGTTAGACCTGGGGCCAAATTTAATTTTAAAAGCTACCACACCATGCGGATTCGAACTTGAGCGTCTAGCCAAAGTGCTTCATCGGCTCTGAGAGTTTGTTGGTAACCTCTGCATTCCAGTGTATTATTTTCAGTCTTTGATTTCACCAGATGCTATCTCCTCGAGTCACCTTGCTTTCTTTTCCCTTTGGGATGGACCTCCCAATTTGTGTTGACCCCTTTTAGGACAGAGGGTCGGATATTGTACCCGCCTGCGAGTTCATCACAGGACGAGTACCAAACTGTTTGTTGAAAGAATACATATTTTATAGAAAATGTGTGTGCGTTGTATCCGAGTTTTAAAACCGTTTTTACTGTAGTATACACCTGACGAGATACAACGATATATCTTCTTCTTATTTTGCCTTTCAATCCTCCAGTGGAGCATAGGCCCCCTCACACCAAGTCGTTCAATCCTTCGTCATTACATGGAGCTCTCCCCATGTCCTCCCGTCTTTCTAACTTCATTCTCCAGCTTTCTTCTTCACGTGTTTTTTTGGCCTTCCTTTATTCCTATGCCCCTGTGGGTTCCAATGCAAAGACATTCTAGTTATGCTGTTCTTCTGTTTTCTCAGTGTGTGTCCTATCCAACGCCAGCTTCTTTTCCTCATCTCTTAGTCCACTGGAGCCTGTTTAGTTCTCTCCCAAAGCTCTACATTAGTTAACAGCGAAATATGTCAGGCAATAAATTGTGCAATCTATTGTTTGTGTCTTCTTTTTTCAAATTGACAGCGAGGAAACACTGCTTTGATTTATCTGTTTGAATTTACTTTGTATTTTAGAATGGAGTGTGAAGAGATGAGGGGAGACAGTGAGGTGGAGATTGACAGCGATCATGAGGATGTGGAAGGAGATGGAAGCTGTGGCGATGGATGGCTTGGACATTCCTTGTACAACTTCCACACTGTGAGTACTGCATGTTGTGCTTACCCACCTAACGTTACTTGTAGTATATATTGCACTGTAGCCATACAGTATTCGTTTACCTAGTGAGGTATTTACAAAGTTTTGCATTTTGTGTGTGTGTGATTGGAACTATTAAAACAGCGTTACGACTTCCAATATTTGCGTCACATCCTCGCAATCAAGACTTGCAGATCAGGTTAATAACAGTCGACACCTGCCTACATACTTGGACACTTACATATGTAGGTGTGTACCTGTCTGCGTCAGGAGCGCCGCCATACAGCATTCTTGGGGGGGGGGGGCGCTGAAGTGCGCAGTAATAATAATAATGCTCAAGTGCTAAATGGCAGATATAATATTTTCCCATGTGGGTTTTTGGGCTTCATTGTGGGAAAAACAAGAATAGACCCACTGCCACCGATAAAGCATGTCGTATGAGTCAGCTAATGACGGCTTCCTTCGCAGTTTGAGAGAATCTGCCTAAAATCCATGGATCCAACAGTCTGCATACAAATATGCTATATCTGTAAAACAGATTTGCACATGGCACTCAGATATTGGAACAAGACTAAAGCCTCGAGGTGGACTAATAACTAAAACTTCCCGTCCGCGTTTACTGCTGGTGAACGCAAATGCAGAATAAGATAATATATTTAAAGTAACATGAAATGCGTAAACAAATGTCTACAAAAAGAACATCTAGTTCTAGCTCCTTTCACATTTTCTAAGAGTAGGAGCCTATGCTGGTTGGGAGGGGGGGGGGCTGGGGGGGGGCCTCAGGGTGCCTGGGCTCCATTTTCCGGCGCCAACAATCTACGTTAATTAAATAATTAAGTGCCAGCTTGTGCACATGCCTATCTGCATACATGCCTGCCTACCTGCTTACACTGGTATGTGCCTACACTAGTATATGTCTACATTGGTATGTGCCTACACTGGTATTGTGCTCCTTCAGTGACATCATAGTCACATACCTTATTGTACCTAACCGCCTGCTTTCCTGCCTGCCTAACCTACCAACCTACCCACACAGACAGCTTTGAATTGTAATGTATTAGTACTTCAGTGTAGCGTGCTGTTGGCCAGTTAATAATTTAAACAGTTCACGCATAGGCCTGTTTGTTAACTCATGCTGTGCTAATGGATCATGACAGCTTCCCATTGTCTGCGTGTGCGCATTTGACACCTACCAACCAGTGCAATCCCCGATGCCCCCTCCCCCAAGGACTACTGTTTGACGCTTGGCTGTGGCATGTGTGTAATAGGACCGTGTATAATTAATTAATTGGTTATAAGCGGACCTTTGGTTCGACTACAGCAGTGGTTCACCACCGTCCTATGCCGCGACTCTTTAATATAGTTCCTCATGTTGTGGTGACCCCCAACCATACACATTTCTTTTCGTTGCTACTTCATAACTTCAGTGAATATGTGTTTTCCGATGGTCTCCTGCGACTCCTGTAAAAGGGTCGTTCGATCTCCAGAGTGGTTGTGGCCCACAGGCTGAGAACGGCTGGTCTACAGTGTGCTACAGGCTGTGCAGATTTAGGACCACGCACCGGACGTGAGGCAGTTTTTTTGCAGTATAGCGGGTGTGATGCAGTTGTGGGTGAACTGTACCAAATGGGTTGATGTTTGCTTCTTGTATATAACAAGGTCGTATTTATCTAAAATGTATCAGAGGGTTATATATATATATATATATATATATATATATATATATATATATATATATATATATATATATATATATAATGTGTAACCATGGAAATGAGATGTCTGAGAAGGGATGCAGAAGTGATCAGAAAAGATCCCCCCCCCCCCCCACCCAAAAAAACAAAAAACTGCACAGATCCATTTCCAAATTACGTACAACGACGGTAAATCAGATGGTTTGTCCACTTTGAGAGAATGTCTTGTGACGACATACCAGATAGGGCATACACTAACAGAGGAGAAGGACATCGAGCACAAGGTAGATAATGAACGACTTAGAAAGATAACATCAGAGAAATTTTACAGGCGCACGATGTGTTTGTGGTTGAGGCGGCCCCAGATGTGAAAAAAAAAAAAAACACAATCACAATCTTCACCCCCCTCGAGGTCCCAAGCGGCAAAAGAGGAATCGAAGAAAAAAAGAAGAAGATCAGGGAGAGAAAAAAAAAAAAAAGAACACCGGGCGTGTTATTTGAAGTTACTTAATTTCTGATCATCTTCATCATCATCAATCTAAGGAGCTGCGTGGTCTTGAGGCATGGTGTTCGCCTGGAGTGCTAGAGGTTGCGGGTTCAACCCTGGTAAGGGTTGGGATTATTTCACGTGGACTTGGACTTCTAGTAATTTCCCTTGGTCTCTGGTTAGTGAGATCGGACACCCGTGTGCATTGTTGCGTTGTAAAAAAAAAAAAAATCCCCTGGCAGTTGGAAATCGAAAAGAGTAGACTAATGACGATGCCCGGGCAACAGTTTGAGTTAAAAATCTACCCAAGGTATTTCAGGATCCTCATCGGTGCTACAGAGCCTGTGCACTGTGCTGAGTTTCTTCGGACTCAGACTTGAGTTAGAAGAAGAACGGAGCACTTATGGGTTACTACCCGTGTGCTATGATGTTGATCCGTACCTCAAACCTCATCCTCAATATGAATTAGCAAAATATTTATGAAGGCTTAGTGACGGAATGCAAGGCAGAGGCAGACCTAAGCGAAACTAGATATAGGATATTGAAGATGAATTGACTATGAAAGCATATAGGTTTGGATAACTGGCTAGAGTAAGACTTTCAGAAGTGCCGTAAAGAGAGCAACGTTCTGTAAAGGACATGCTGATTGACTGATTGGTTATGTCAGTGAAGTCACCCGCTCCAAATAGGTAGCAATAGGGCATTGATGCAAATAATGATAAAATAAACATGTTATGAAGGCGAGGAATGGATAGAAACAGTCAATGTGTATGTCGTTCAACCCCATCAGGACCGTACAACGAGCCACCAACACCTGATGACACAAAGTACCACCATTCGGATGAGGATCAATCAGGTACAAGTCCTAGAAAACTCGTTTAACCGTTAGGTTATATTAGAGCACCTGGCTACGGTTGGGCTAGGGCTTTAAAATGATGACAAATTAGGGCGGTAACTGAAATAGCCGATCTATACCCGATGTGCCATGACGGTGTATTTCTGAAATAATAACCGAATCACAATCTGGTAATAACCAGAACAGGTGGGTTGTCTTGACCTGTCATAGAAGAGCGTAGATGAGAGACGACAGAACATGTGATGGAAGCCAGAGTGGGATTAATTGTTTGTGTAGCGCTAAGTAGTCAGGTGTGCTTTTTCTCTATCCATACCCCTCTCTGTCTCTTTCTTTCTGTGTTTCTCTCTCTCTCTCTATGTTTATCTTGTGCTCTTCTATTTGTATGTCTCTCTGCCTGCCTTCTGTTTGCCTCTACCTGTGTGTCTGTCCGTTTCTCTGCTTGCGTGTCTGTCTCTGCTTGTCTACATGTCTATCTCTCTATCTGCCTGCACGTATTCCTGTCGGCGTTTCTGTCTGCCTGCCTTATTGTCTCTCGGCGTGCCTGTAAGCCTCTCTTCCAACGTTATTGTCTCTCTGCCTTCCTGTGTCTCTCTGCCTGTTCGTCTGTCTCTCTACATGTGTCTCTCTGCCTGTCTGTCTGACTCTATACCTCTCTATACCTTCAACCAGAGCATGAGAACAGTTTCAGTATCCCAGGAATGGGTACACAGTTACCTAATTCCACGTATAAAACCAGGCAAAGATCATTCCAAACTCACCGGTTTCAGAATTATCACCCTACAGAATACTTTTGGCAAGGTGCTAGAGAAGATAATTGCTGTTAAACTGCAAAAGTTTTTGGAAAGGGAAGAGATCCTGCCAAAAGGTTTGAATAGTTACGGCCACGGAAAGATACGTGGTCCAGTGCAGCTACTTTTGCTTTTGATGTTTATGAGGGGTTTCAGAACAGACAGGAGACGGTTGATCTTGAGGATGCATACAGTAGTCAGATATGATATTTTGATTTCTGCACTGATGGAGAAGTGGGTTTGCCCATGGTTTGTGAACTGGATAGCAGCTGTTCTGCATTTACGTATGGTAGCCCTTCGCCTGGGTACATAGACCTGAGAACAATGTAATATCGCCCCAGGACTACTCCAGAGTTCTGCAATTTCACCAGTGCTCTTTAATGTGTATACAAGTAAGATTGCAAAACTTGAATCAATAGGTGTTGGAAGAATATTAACATTTGCCGATGATGTTCTTGTATATAGGCAGGGGAGAGATAGGCAACGGATAGCTCACGAGCTACAAGCAACTGTGGACAAAGTGACTGACTGGTGTGCAGAAATAGGTGCTGTCATCAACTCAGAAAAGGTGGCTGTTTTTTGGTGTTCTGTGGACATTAGAATTTTAAAAGCTGGCATTCCAAACCTCACAGTTCATAACAGTAACATCAAAAGAGAAACCAAATTGAGATACCTGGGTATCATTTTCGAAAGAAGCCTGTCCTTCAGGGATCATGTGGATGCAGTTGCAGTGAAATGCCAAAAAAGGACTCAATGCTTTCAAGATTATGGCAGCAATGTTTATGGAACAAAGAATGCTGTTCACAATGTTCCAGCATTTGATTATGTCGGTGATAGGTTATGGATTTGGCTTGCTTACCATATCAAAGAGTCAGCTGATGAAACTTTAACGCATACAGAATGAAGCCATGCGTGTGATTCTGGGTGGTACGAGAGATACCCGGCAGTATGTATGCGATATACACTTGCACTGCCTACTATTGCAGATAGGCTCAAAGTTCTGCAAGCAAAGTCATATCTCAGAGTAGCTGCGGACAAGAGGCACCCCCTGCATGAAGCCCTGGATACAGCTAAGGGTCACAGACTGAAAAGAGGAAAGTCTTAGATGGCGCAAGCTGAAGACACAATTGGACATGTGTGCAGGCTTGATAAATTTAGGCGAGGCGAGGAGTGAGTCAAAGTGTCCGATCATGTTTTAGACTTGTGTAGGGTTCTAATCACCTTGGGACGTGAGTGCAGGGACTGGCCAGCTGGTGCTGCAGAATCAGAAGTTCAACAAATGATTCATGACAATTCCCGCCCAGTTGATGTTATTGTATATACAGATGACTCTGTGGTGAGGGGCAGATAAAGTGCATGGGGGTTCATAGCGAAGGCGAATGGACGTCGCTTGGCGCAACAAAGCCTGGAATATGATAGTATTACAACGTCTAGTTTGAGAATGGAGGTGGAGGCAGTCACTGCTGCCTTTCCTTGATTTGAGAATCAGCTGTACACACATGTCATCATTGTAACTGACTCATAGAGCATGCTGAGAAAGGTGGAGACAGTCATGCTCCGTGCAGAGTGGCAAGCATCACTTCAGAGGTCCCGGGTAGTTAGCATCCTTTGGATATTTTCTCCAGGTCACGCCGGTGTGTTGGGAAATAAGCAGGCTGATAGACTAGCTGGTTCTACTTGATGGTGAACTGATATATGACAAGATGGATGATGTGAGGGCCCTTTGGGAGCGAGTGAACAGTGCCGAGGAACAGATAAATCACTACGGTCTGAGAAGAATGGCACTGCGAGGAGTTACAAGGTGATCTGGCCGACGCTCGACACTCGAGGGAGGGGCGAGACGTATATACAATCAGACTGTTACTGGTACCATCGAAATTTTAAATCTTCGCTTGCTGCTGAAGATGGTGACGGAGCGCTTATGGGAGTGTCCCGAATGCTGTGATGTCGATTCTTAATTCAACGTTTAACATTCAACATACCTATTTGTATGTCTCTCTGTCGGCTTGTCTGTCTCTCCTGCCTACCTGCCTATCTCTGTGCCTGCCTACCTGCATGTCCGTCTCTCCGTCTGTCTGTCTGTGTGTATCGCTCTGCCTGTCTGCCGGTCTGATCTGCCTGTCTATGATGTCCTGATGCTGTTACTTGCTTTATGTACACTCCAGTAAGTGACTAAGGTTCCTGTTCAGCCCTCCGTTCCTCCCTCCCACCATGTTCTTAGGTTTAGAGATAGAAACATGTGAGGTTATTGGCTACTTGAAATCCTTACACTTCACAGCCCACTGATAGGAACTTGTATTTGATAGGGTTCGGGGGCCGCGTTAGCGCAGTCGATAAGAAGCTCGCTTTCAAATCCAGCTGCGACTCGCAGCAGCCCACGGTCGGTGTTCGAAACCAGGCGGCTCCCGGGGTTCACCCAGCCTCTAGGGAATGGGTACCAGAGTGATACTCTGTGGTAAATGGAGGAACCTCGCTGCAGCTACAGAGTTAAGTGCGAACGACGAAGGCGGACAATTCTTATCAGCTGTCCGTACTGGTGGCAGAGTACTTATAGTTTATAACCGTGTGCAATAACGCTGGTTCACATCTCCCGACTTTTTTTGATAGGGTTAGTTTATTTATTGAAGATGCTTAAATGAGATGGACCAGGAAGATGACAAATACTGACAACCCTCTGATCTGAACATAGAAGATTCATGGCTTATAGACATATCATGGAAATATATAAAACCGAACGAAAAGTGGATCAGCGAGCTTCGCAATGTAACAAACACAAACGAAACATAAACGTTGCGGTCATAGAGCCTTCATCAGCACATACATAAAAATTTAAAAAAAAAAAACACACACAGGAATATACAAAAATCCCTTAATTGACATATCCCGAATAAGCCACGTTGATATCTCGCTAGTGGAATGAACAACCAACATGGGGTCTGAGAATATATAGCCGGGTGGGTGGGGGGGGGGGATGCCAAGGACCATAACTTGAGAATTTTAAATAAAACTGTTGACAGTTCAATCCCCTGAGTATGAGGGTTCCTAAAGTGAAAATAACGCGATTTTCAAGAGACTTGTCGACTCATTCGCTGGAGTGGCTAGATTTAATGGCTGTCACCTCCATGTCGTGGACATCTTGGTGATACTGGAAGTTGAAGTGCAACGGTACCGGTTTCAGGGCACCGTTCTGCACATCCAAAAGATGTCTGAACCTGTCAGCGAGTCGTAGACTCATTTCACCGATATATTCCATGCTACATCTCTTAAAGTTGATTGCGTATTAGACATTGCGGCTTATGCAATAGAAGGCTTTACGTGCGTGGAAAGTGGCATTCGGGAATTCTAGACTTATCCCTTGAACTCCATGTAAAGTCCTGCGTAGAGTTGTTTGGCAAGAGACCCAGACGCAGGACATAACCGACTCTTTATTTGGATGTCCTTGAGGTTACGGTCATGCCTGCAGGCCACTAGAGGAGGTTAAGAGAAAATCGTGTCGGAAACTGAAATACTTCGGTCATATCATACGGCTTAGTGGTTTGAATGTCATGGAGGGTACATTGATGGAGGGTACAGTCTCCCGTAGGGAAGGCAGCGCCAGATACAAGACAGTGAAGATGCAATGGCTGTGAAAGCACATAGGGCTGGACAATTGGCTGGAAAAAGAGAGACTTTCAGGCGTGCCGTGAAAAGAACGACGTTCTGTTAATGTCCTGCTGTTTTACGAGAATTTATTTAGTAATGAAGTGTGCGGTTCCAGGAAAAAGACGTAGGGTCGAGCAGCACGTTGGTTGACAAATGATATTACCGATCCCAATGGCATGAAATGACATTTTACGAGGCGGGAAATTAGGACAGTTATAAGATGCGCATGGGGAGCCAGTAGTATCAGCAGTTATAAGACCGAGAGGAGGGTGTTATATTGGACACATTCTGAGATAAGACGAACAGAGAATCACCAAACAGGCAGTGCAATGAGAAATAGATCGAATAGAGGAGGACGTCTAAGAAAAACCCTAAGGCGACACTTGATGAGAGAAGCCAAAAGGTTCTGGACTGAATTCCACCTTTGATATCGAAGTAATTCCATTTGATAGAAGGGAATGGATGAATGGACTGCGAGCCCTGTGTGACATATATTGGCACAAAAGGACAGTCAATGAATGAATGAATGAAATATAAAGTTTGATTTGGTAGTTTGCTTTGGATTGCTTGTTACAGTGTGTAAGTCACAATGTGAACAACAGACAACAGACTAGCGGGCCTCACCTTGAATGAATGAATGAAAGTAAGACACGGGATCGATTGGCTTTTTGGCATAGGCAAGAGCCAAATTTTACGGTGTAATTGCTTCATGATGGTGGTTGATTTCATATGAAATCCTATCATTAGTTACGGCGGTAGTGTTAGGATCACAAAGTCAGCTAAGTAGTTGGCAGAGTCATAGTCGGGGAACATATTGTCGATCACCAGATCTCGGAGGAATTAGTTTTTTTTTTCTTTCTGATTGTAATTGTATGACTGTAATTCTGTTTTTACCGCCGTTGAAATACAAACATGGACCAAATGAAGACTCCCTTGTACAGAGAAAGGCAGGTAGATCTGGTTTAAAAAAAAAGGTGGGGGGGGGGGGGGAACCAGAGAGAGAGGAGAGTGCGAGGACGAGAGAGCGTAACAGCGTCAAATTATAGACAACATAAGAAATTACAAGATATAATCACCCAACGTTACAGTAGGGTGTTAATATAAGACAGCAGTCTTCTTCTTGTTCTTCTTGTTCTTAATCTTCTTGGTCTTCTTCTTTTTCTTCTTCTTTTTCTTCTTCTTCTTCTTCTTCTTCTTCTTCTTCTTCTTGTTCTTCTTCTTCTTCTTCTTCTTCTTCTTCTTCTTCGCGTTCACCAGCTGTAAACTCTGGCGGAAAGTTCTGGTTGTTTATCCAAATGTATAATCCAGTCCTGTTCCAGAACCTGAGTGTTGCATGTGTCCGACAAAGACCCATTCCACTGTTGCTAGTTGATGATAACTTCTCGACGTGTTAAGTGCATCATCATTGTTTAACGGGCAACAGTGATATAAAGCGTGGAAAAATTAAGAAGTCGTGTGGCTGGTTTTGAATTAATCACATGGTCTGTAAAGGCGAAAAATTCGGCAGTATCTGTCTCACTGGACGGTCGGCTTTCTTGATACCACTGTCAAAACCAACGCAAGGCACATGGCCCGCAGCTGGGATCGAACCCGGCAGCCCGGCATCGACTTAGCTACAAAGCCAACACTGCATTGGACATAAAATATAAATCGGATGTTTAGAGAGTCGACAGAAGTGCACCGTTATCTCATATTGCCCATGCTATCTTCGTACATAGACAGTTTGCAGGAGACGCACAAGAAACAAGAGGACATAATCTAATACCTTCAGGCACAAATTTTCTAGATAAATCGGGTTCTTTCCCTTACCTTAAAAAAAAAGTGTCAAGTCTCATTTCGTCCAAGCGCAGAAAAAGTAGTCTATGTATTGGAGGAATGATTCTGCTTCTTAATTCTGGTTGTTCGTCCACCCCTAAATTTTGGTCTTGATCCGAAAGTTGAGTTTATTATCATGTTTATATTTATTATTTGTTTTCTGACTGTTCGTTCCTTGCCTCTCAGGGAGATGCACTCCGAATTTGAAGAAAACACCATAATTGTTGGCCTTCTACGACATGTTTGTTTTTTGTTCTTCAAAATAAACCCTAGAACCAACACTGGAGAAGAGGAATGATTGATTCTTTGTGTTTGTTTTGAGATAAATTTTTGAGGGAACAAATGTAAAATAAATAAATAAAAAAAAATATACCAACTACTTCTTAACAAGCATGTCGCAAAAGGCGACTAATTAAAGATGTTCTTAAATCTGACATGAAGAACTGAAAGGCGCAAGCATCACATGTTAACTTTCCCTTAATGTTCTGGGGTCCTTTTTTTTCGAAAAAAGAATGGGCGCACTGCCTTCTTATCAAGCATGTTGTACAGGGCAGCTAATTAGGGGCCTTTCTTGGAACCAACAGTCTGCATACAGTTGAGAAAACTAGCGCAAAATGAGGCTCTGGAACACCTAGAAGTAGAAGAACAACCAAACTTTCTACCAGAGTTTACAGCCATTGAACCCTAAGAGGAGGCAAAAGGCAGACAGCTTAGCTGTAAACCACAGCACAACATCCTAACCCCCCTTTTAAGAGCCAGCACAGAAGAAGGTGACAAGGAATAGTCATCGAAGCAATATTAAAAACCAGGGTTTCATTTCTGATAGTACGCAGTACCGACACCTGTTTTGGAGTCATCCTTTTTCCTTCATCACTACTGTTATAGAAACTTTGCGATGAATACACCAGGGAAGGACACAGCAAAATCAGTACCTCATGTCAACACAGAGCAACAGTAACCAAGAAACCACAAAAAGCAAATGATCTGCGCCCCCCCCCCACAGTAAAGAATAAAACAAAGACTTCTTAACGCAGGCGGGTCTTGCTAGTCACACTCGCTATCGCCATGGGCTGTGAGTCTCATGCCTCCTCATAGCGCAGTATACGACTATCGTCTGGAAAGACGGAAAGCTGCCAGTCAATCACAAAATGCAGTCGTCATCAGTACATATCATATCTTCTTCTTCTTTCTTTCTCTCTTTCTTTCTTTCTTTCTTTCTTTCTTTCTTTCTTTCTTTCTTCTTTCTTTCTTTCTTTCTTTCTTTCTTTCTTTCTTTCTTTCTTTCTTTCTTTCTTTCTTTCTTTCTTTCTTTCTTTCTTTCTTTCTTTCTTCTTTCTTCCTTCTTCTTCTTCCTTCTTCTTCTTTTTTCCTTTCTTTCTTCTTTTTTCTTTTTCTTCTTCTTCTTCTTCCTTCTTCTTCTTCCTTCTTCTTCTTTTTTCTTTCTTTCTTCTTCTTTTTCTTCTTCTTCTTCTTTCTTTTTTCTTTCTTCTTCTTTCTTCTTCTTTCTTCCTTCTTCTTTCTTCTTCTTCTTCCTTCTTCTTCCTTCTTCTGCTTCTTCTTCTTCTTCTTCTTCTTCTTCTTCTTCTTCTTCTTCTTCTTCTTCTTCTTCTTCTTCTTCTTCTTCTTCTTCTTCTTCTTCTTCTTCTTCTTCTTCCTTCTTCTTCTTCTTCTTCTTCTTCTTCTTCCTTCTTCTTCTTCCTTCTTCTTCTTCCTTCTTCTTCTTCTTCTTCCTTCTTCTTCTTCCTTCTTCTTCTTCCTGCTTCTTCTTCCTACTTTTTCTAATTCCTTCTTCCTTCTTCTTCGTCTTCTTTCTTCTTCGTCTTCCTTTTTCTTCGTCTTCCTTCTTCTTTGTCTTCTTCTTCCTCTTCCTCTTCTTCTGCTTCTTCTTCGCGTTCACTGGCTGTAAACTCTGGCAAAAAGTTCTGGTGGTTTGTCTACCTCCAGACTCTAGCCCTGCTCCAGAATCTGTTATATACAAGTATTTCGTGCACATCCGTCTGGATCCTGAACAGAAGTTGACGTGCTGTAACGGCTAGACGTTCGCCTGCGGATCGGAAGGTCATGGGTTAAGCTCCTGACGGAGCCGATCGATATATAAAAATATATGACTAGCCTATATGCCCAATACGTGGAGAATGATCCTTTACTTACTTTACCGTGAATGAATGAGTAGGCATTGATCGATGCACTTCACATTAACCCATTTGTCCATTTTGGTTCTTCTTGATACCTTGGCGAAAGGTACCTGTTTGGCTTATTCATTTACTTGGGTAAAAGGTGCCAATGACACCTTTGTGGAAGCAACCGCACTTTATAGTATTGCTAACTGCGAAATAACCCATAACAGGCTCATTTTAGTCAGCCAGTTTTGTCAGTACCAAACAGACACTGGCCTCCCGATCTGAAGGTCAGAGTTTAAATCCGAATAGAGCCGGACTTTTGTCTTCTTCAAAAATGGCCTCAACTCCCAGGACGACTCAGCCTAAAATGGGTACCACTGTAAGTGATTGGAAGTAAAGGCGGTCGGTGTTATGTTGACCGTATTGCCCTGGACGGTCGGCTTCTCGATACCACTGTCGAAACCAACGCAAGGCACAAGGCCCGCAGCTGGGATCGAACCCAGCACCTCGGCATTACGAAGCTCGTTTGCAACGCCTAAGCCACAGGCGCCGACTTTTATTTCGTATACAACAAGATAAAAAAAAAATTTAATACTGAAAGAGTTAACGAGAAGACAAGATGTCCAATACACTACCCAAGGATCTAGGTTGGTGACAGGGAGAATATATCAAACATTTTAAATATTTTTGTGAATATAACTAATTGTGTATGAGCCAGAGGCGAACATTCAAACTTCTAAATCATCCCGAGGAACGATATTAGAAAAACGTGCCTGCTCAAGTGGAGGGCTGGTTAAAACTTGTTAGGTTATTATCAGAGCGGTCTCACTAATTCCTGCTTTCTCTCGTCTTTTGGCGAAGTCCGGGTGGTTTGCATGCTCCAATTATGCAAACGAAGCTGGCAAAGTTGATCATGCTGGTATCAAAACGTCCATCTCATGATATCAGAGTCGGTCGTCAGGTCTAGAAATATTCGCCAATCAAACTTTTAGCACTGCTTTGGACATTATGGATTTTCGCCGACATTCTAGAAGCTGCTAGTGACTTCCGCCGCGGCCAGTCAGTGACCTGCGCTAAGAATAGATTCGACTTCGTGGTGCTAGCAGCCTCCTCGGTCAAGTCATTGTCTTCAGCGAGGTTCCCTTTTACTCTGATTTTGTCAGGGACGTTGAGGGGGAGAGAGTTCATGGATGGAGAGAGGGTGTGGGGAAGAGGTGCATGAGTGTGTGCTTGCGTGCGTGACTTCCAGTCATCACTCACTCTTTTAGCGCTTTTTTTTTTTTTGCACACATTTAGTCAGTTTCTCTGCAGCGGCCCAGTTTTTCACTGTTTCTGGGTTATTATTGTCGACAGGCTTTTGTGCGTGCATTGAAATGCAATAGGCGGGGCTACAGCAGTGGCATACTATTTAAAGAACAAACATAAATATAACTCTAGTGTAAAGGGTTTAAACGGTATGCAGCCATGGAAGATCCACCGGTTTTACTTCGGTACTTTATTTCTTCTGCTGGAAAGTTAGAGAAAATGAACACCACAGAAGAAGGAATAAAAGAAGCAGGCATTCTTCTTTGTCTTCTTTTTCTTCTTCTTCTTCTTTCTTCTTCTTCTTCTTCTTCTTCTTCTTCTTCTTCTTCTTCTTCTTCTTCTTCTTCTTCTTCTTCTTCTTCTTCTTTCTTCTTCTTCTTCTTCTTTCTTCTTCTTCTTCTTCTTCTTCTTCTTCTTCTTCTTCTTCTTCTTCTTCTTCTTCTTCTTCTTCTTCTTCTTCTTCTTTTCTTCTTCTTCTTTTGCTGCTGCTGCTGATTCTGATTTTTCTTCTTCTTCTTCTTTTTCTTCTTCTTCTTCTTCTTTTTCTTCTTCTTCTTCTTCTTTTCTTCTTCTTCTTCTTCTTCTTCTTCTTCTTCTTCTTCTTCTTCTTCTTCTTCTTCTTCTTCTTCTTCTTCTTCTTCTTCTTCTTCTTCTTCTTCTTCTTCTTCTTCTTTTCTTCTTCTTCTTTTCTTCTTTCTTTTGCTGCTGCTGCTGATGATTCTGATTCTTCTTCTTTTTCTTCTTCTTTTGCTGCTGCTGCTGATTCTTCTTTGGACGTGTGTAAAGAGAGATTACTTATGAGGACTGCAAGAGACGAAATGTTTTAATGCAGAAGCTTCCGGCCAAGGAACGACAACGTCCTCACCCCTGGACAACTCCTGAATTTCATTAAAATGTTACCTATCACTAAACTATTTTCAGACAGCGACGGTGTTCCCAAGCGTCGTGCATTCGCTCAGTAGCAGTTTCCAAACTTGTGCTAGCGACTAACAATAATGAACTATCCAGATATATCAGATTAAAATAATATGTCAGTGACAAAGAGTTAAGATGGAATAAAAGACTAAAAAAATGAGTGTTTGGTAATACAGTTCATTGATTCGTCGACTCTAGAAATGAGTAGGCAATGTGTTCGATGTTCATTTACCCAGAATGTGGAGATTACGTCATAAGTTTTTGATTACGTGAGAAAATCTTCGTGAGAAAGCCCGCATTGTTCGCGTGATTAACGACCCAGGCAGCGGCGACGACACAAAGAAAACAGTGGGGGCGGGGGCGTGTGTTCAAATCCCTTATAATTTTTATAGTGGTGACTTCAGTGGGCTTAAACCTTGTTCAAGTAGATACTAATAATAATAACATGTGCTGAATGCATATTTGAATTAAAATGAAATATATGTACAAATAGTTGAAATGAGACCTTATATGGTTATGTTTATTAGACGGATCAACTTCATGGCACACAAGTGTAACCCATAAGTGTTCCATTATACTTATAACTCAAGCCTAAGCCTGAAGAATCTCGGTACAGTTCACGAACTCCGTTGCATTGGCGATATTCCTGAAATACTTTAGGTAGATTTTTAACTCCAGATTTTAGCTCTGTTAACGCCGTTAAGCCACTCTTTTCTATTTCCAATTGCCCAGGGATTATTTACGTGCGCAAGAATACACACGGACTTCCAATCTCACTACCCAGAGACCAGGGGAAATTAATACAGGTCCATGTGAAAAAATCCCAGCCCTCACTGAGACTTGAATTCGGGACCTCCAGCATTCGAGCCGGACACCATACCTTGAGACCACCCAGCCCCCCTCCCTCCTCCGCCTCCCTCCGTCACCTATAGACAAGACCTTCTATACGTAGTTGAGGGAACTTGTAAATATAAAGAATCGGATCATCTAACCTTTTTGGGGGCAGAGGGGGGTAGCTCAAGGTGCCTCCGCTCCCATGTTCTGGCACCCCTAGACCTCAAGTCTTTTAGTGGACACCATCACACTAAAGGAATCGCGTGTGCGGTTCGCTCGTGAGCCGGGCACGGAAAGAAAACATGGAGAATTTGAATAAGGAGTAAAATAAAATGGCGTGGGGTTTAAAAAAAAAAGGAATGGGAGAAAGGAGACAGTCTGAGCAGAAGTAGAAGCAGCGCAAAGTACTGCTTTGTCTGGCACCATCTGTTCGAGTGTTGAATGAACCTGAGGCGTTAGATGAGTCAGGAGGGGAGCATGAAGTTGAGGCATTTCTTTCTGAGAGCAGTGCTTCTCGGAGACTTTCGACAAAGAGCACGGCAGGCGAAACATTACCTGTTAGTGGTGGTCTAGAATAGCCATCTCCTGGAATCACTCATTGAGGGCGGGTATGTGATGTTAGCAGAAGAGGAACGAGTTACTTGACTTCTGTTTGACCATGTTACATAATTCGGTTTTATAACTAGTGAACTGTGTAACAATAAAAACTCGAAAGGATAATGCAATGGGACAGATTCTGCTTGTGTCTGCTGGCCTTGCTATAAATTGTCTGTGCTGAAACAGCATCAGGATAAGGTAATATTATGTTGTGCTTATTATGGATAGAGTTATGAAAATACTTGTTTTAACTTTCTTCCCGTCTCTGTCTCTTCCTTCCTTTCTCTCTTTCTTTTCCTTTCTCACTCACACTCAAGTTTTCTTATCTATCGTTCTCAAATGTTTGTTTAGGATCGCCATCTCCTGGAATCACACATTGCGGTTTAGTATATGTTGTTAGAGCACGAGAGGCACGTGACATGACGCTGGATTTACTGTTACATATTTTAGTTGTGTAACTGGTTAACTGTGTAAAAATAAAGGATGTAATGGCACAGTTTCTGTTGTTATATGCTGTTCGTGCTTTGAATTGTCTGTGCTGAATTAGCATTTGGATTAGGCAATGTCTGCGTTGTGCTTAGTTTGAATAAGGCGCGTTATGCAATGCCTATTACCTCCAGGTAAAAAAATATTGTTTAGAATGATTTTTACTGTTTCTTTCTGCCCCCACCCCCTGTCTTATGTTAAAATATACTCATTAAAAGTTTTTTTACTCTGTCCCTTTCTGTCTCTTCCCCTCACTGTCTGTATGTGAAAAAAAAAAAAAAAACATTAATTAGAATTATTTTACTCTGTTCCTTTCTGTCTCTCCTTCTCACTGTCTGTATGTAAAAAATATTCATTAGAATTATTTGTCTCTGTTCCTTTCTGTCTCTCCCTCTCACTGTATGTTACAGACATCCTCTCCTTTTCGCTTTCGTTCTGCCAGTATTACCATCGTTCATTCTTTTTCTCTGTCCCGCCTCTGAGTGTCACTGATACTCTCTCCTACTCTTCCGATTATAATCTCTGTTTTCTTTCCCTTGTTGTTTGCACCACTGTCATCATCTCTAACTTTGAATTTCACCATAACACACACATTTTCTCTGTCGCTCACTCTCCGTTTCTTTATGTCTGAGTAAACCTGTCATATATCTGTCATTGATTCTTTTTGTTTCCCTTTCTCCTTTTTTCTTCCATCCTCCCACTCTGGCTCATATCGGTCGAATAGACATTTACACTCTTTGATGTTTGAACAGTTTAAACAAAATTGTTCAGTAGAAAACTGTGCACTTATTTCAGAAAAAGGTGTACACGAAAAACAAATATTTCTGGCTAGGAACAACTTTAGATTTCAAATGAGCATGTTGGTTACAACTTGTGTTTCTGTGACATGTTTACTGCAGGGAATTGAATGCTATAGCGAAATCTGATTATGTCCCTTTGTCTGCCAAAGTGCCATTCCGTGCTTGTATAGTATTTGACGTGTAGTGACACGCCATGAGTTTAGCGGAGAACCCTGTAATGCTGTGTGTGTGTGTGTGTGTGTGTGCGCGCGCGCGCAGTGGGGCGCTAAATTCCTTCAGTGCCAAAAGACTTACCATACATTTTTTGGTCTGCCAAAAATTAAACATCTTGCAGTTGTCTATCAAAGACATGCTTTATGTCAACCACTGTTCTCGTCTTTGCATTGACTTATTTATATCCTACTTCCAAGTAATGTAGATACAAATAGGAAAACTTATAGAGACATAAAAAATACGAAAAGAAAATGTATAATGAGTTTTAAATAGCACTAGGGAAATTGTGGAGAAAAATTGAAACTAATACAAAACATAATTTTTAATTCGAAGTAACAAATCAGTACTGTTGTATGGAGCGGACACACGGAGAACAGAAAAGAGAGAATTAAATGGCATGATAAAATCACAAATGTAGAGCTTTGGGAGAAACCTTAAAGAAGTTCAGTGGACCAAGAGATAAATAAAAAAAGACGTTGGCGGTGAATAGGACACACGTTGAAAAACCCGTGAGAACGATGTAACTAGAATGTCTTTGCACTGGAAACCACGGGGGCATAGAAACGAAGACCCCCCCCCCCCCCCCCCCAAAAAAAAAAAAAAACACACACACAGACACGGAGAGGGGAGCTAAAAAGTGAAGTTAAACGAAATGAGGAGGACACGGGAAGAGCTGCATGTGATAGCAAAAGATAGAACGATTTGGCGTAAGCTGGTTGAGAGCCTTTGCTCTATTAGAGGTTAGAAAAGCATAAGAAGAAGATATCCCGTAGCATTTTAGACACGTGAATATATTACCCTTTTAAGTTCAACTGATAATCAGTATAACTCCCACCCCAATATGTAACCCAGTTTAGTGTGTTATTTTAAAGCCCCCACCCTGGCTGCCGCCGTTGGCCCTAATATAACCTTATTGTTGAATATGGTTTCTGGGACTGGTGCCAAGGGGATTCTCATCCGAATGGTGGCAGTTTGTGTCGCCGGATGTTTTATCGCTCGATGTGCGGCCCTAGTGGGGGTAAAACGTCATCAATCACTCAGTTCAACTGATTTGAATAGAAGACGTTAAATTATCAAAAGCTTCTGCCTGAAAGAGTTCAGATTTAAGTATTCGACCATTAAATTAAAGATCTACTTATGTTATCTTTGGATACAGTCTAGCACTATGAAGAAATGTGTACTTATCCTTACACGGACGGATTCCAGTGTGCTGCAGTGTAGTACTTAGTGCAGCCGTGGCTGATGCCTCAAATTAAACATTTTAAAAGAGGTTGAAGTGGGTATAACTGTTTTGGATTGCCTTCTTGGTGCGACTCTTAAAGTGTTCAGTTATGGTCAAACCTTCAGGAAGCGGCTCGGTAGGGAAAAAGAGAGACGGCACAAAGAAAAACAAATTCAAAGATGGATGAATAAATTGATTCGTAGACTGTCTCTTCAGATTAGTGGCTCATTCTCTTTTTCAAGTCACATTAAGAAAGGTACAGCTTAGTGCCCGAACTTCCCTTTGCCGATGAGAATGCTGTATTATGAAGAATAAAGAATGAAGAAGCATTCCTACAAATAATATGGAATTATCTTTTTTTCCCGGTGGAAGGGGGGGTGGGGTGGGGGGGGGGGAGAGCAGAGGAAGTTAAGATGCCAATGTCCTTTGTTATAAGAATATTGAACTTAATGACTAATCAACTGCATAAATGTTGAAGTTGTATGGGAGTTTACAACATAAGAATTAGTTTATGCACAGTCGCATAGGCAGGTTAATGACACAAGACATATGCATCAAAAGCTTTTGTACTAGATAATTAACAGAGTTGTTTGTGCTAGTCCAAGTGACCAGAAGATTACCCCCCCCTGTCTGTCTGTCTGTCTGTCTGTCTGTCTGTCTGTCTGTCTGTCTGTCTGTCTGTCTGTCTGTCTGTCTGTCTGTCTGTCTGTCTGTCTGTCTGTCTGTCTGTCTGTCTGTCTGTCTGTCTGTCTGTCTGTCTGTCGCTCTCTTTCTCTCTCTCTCACACATCCACAGGCACAATTACCCCCTCTCTCTCTCTCTCTCTCTCTCTCTCTCTCTCTCTCTATATATATATATATATATATATATATATATATATATATATATATATATATATATACCACACGACGTGTCTGGACAAAGTAGATTGTCCTCTTATGCTTGTTTTCAGTTCCTTACGTGAGTTTCTTTTAAGATATGTTGTTCAAGTTACAAAATTGTATGCTATCTGTACACAATGTTCTCATCTTACACCTTAAACACACACACACACACACACACACGCACGCACGCACGCGCGCGCGCACACACACACAACTGTACAGCTTTAGCGCAAGATTTCATGAGTCCACTGACTATCGTCGATTTACCTCTGTACATCAGAATTAAATCCATATATCTCTTATAAATTGTTATCCTCTCCTTTGTTTTTTTTCCTTTCCACTGCCAACAATATATTTCGGTGGTCTCTGTGATCAAGTGGTCAAACGGTTTGCCTCACGCTCTGTAGGTGGTGGGTTGTTTCGTGGCTGCGTCGTTCGGTTCACGAGTGCAGTTTTTACGGACCCCCCCCCCCCCCCCTTTTTTTTTTACCCCCGAGGCTAGAGATACGGTGTTTGTGCTTTATGCGATGTTCTCTGCAGGCGGCTAGCCGTTCTGAAGACAGAGACCGAGCCTTATAGCCTTATGGGATATATGAAGTAAAGTCGATCCTGTTGACCTTTTTAACCTGAACCTTTTAAAGATAAATTGCAGATAATATGATTCGTTCAGTGTTCGTGTACATTGTTTATTTACTTTTCACGAAGTGCGGGGTATATTTAGTCCACGCTGGTACCTGCATTTTAATAATAAAAACATTTGCCAAGTTCTTGATGTCTCCAAATAGCAAAGCAAATCACCCGAGATATGCCCTGTTCGGACTTATCGTTGATCTGGTTCAGATTCTAAAAACAGTCGGTTGGTTATTTATAAATTATCCTGGCACCTTGTAGCTGCACATTTCACGCCAGCAGTGGTGGAGTGAATCGATGTGGCGCTGCAAATTGTTTTGTTTTTGAGTTAGCGGTGTTACGGTTGAGCGCGTCTGTCAGTAGTTAGTTAATGTACAATTGCTGTATCCACACTGGCTTTGCCCCGGTTGGCGTACACATTGAGCAAGCGGAATTGTTCTCAGGTTTACACAATCAGCAGTCGATTGGTTGGCAGGAGGAGAGAAAAAAATAGAGCACTTACGCAGAAAAATGGAACACTTTCGTAGAAAAATGGAGCACTTTCGCAGTATTGAACCGAGCTGAACACTTTGAGGCTTCACAGCGTTTGTGAAATAACGACATCAAATAGGCTGGTATTGCTTATGACAAGTTAATTCGTTTTGTGGGTTAATAGAAGGTTAAATTTTTATTAGCTAGTGCTTCCTTTGTTTTATATTATTATTTTCCGTGTTATTGCCCCCCCCCCCTCCCCCACTCTGTTAACCCACTTCTTTTGACAATTGCTTCTTTCCTTTCTCACTCTTCTGCCTTCTACTCGTATTTTGGTTACCCCAAAAAGAAAAAAAAAAATGTCTGGCTGATATAGAGAATTAAATAAATGAACAAACAGAATTGTAACGTGGAAACTCGGATGAAAGGAAAGACACAGTCAAATAAAAGCCACCGTTTATCAACGAACAAAATAACAAGGAAACCTAGCTACAAAACCCCAGAATAACGCAGATGTTGCACATCCGTAGTTGACTGTGTTTAGTAATAGTATTTCTAATTGTTTGAGAAAAGGGAATAGTACGCGTTTAAATGTCCTTTCCTCATCTGAGGATGTTGTTGTTCGTCGATCACGAGTGATGAAGACCACTTTTCATCGAAAGTACTAAGATCAATGATCACGAGTGAGGAAGACCACTTTTCATCGAAAGTACTAAGATCAATGATCACGAGTGATGAAGACCACTTTTCATCGAAAGTACTAAGATCAATGATCTCGAGTGATGAATACCACTTTTCATCGAAAGTACTACTAACGATGAATGAAGACCACTTACGAAATTACGAAGATCAATGATTACGATGGCCCGATTAGTCTAATATGAGCCTACAAATGTTCTTGAGCAGCGCGGGCAACAGGTGGAAGCCGCAGTGAGGGTGGGATTAGCGGTAACAGTAGTTCCACTGCGGATATTGCTTTTAGTTTGTGCTGTTTTAGTCATTGACTTTGTCTAGGCTGCGACCTGTGATGTTACCATTTACTTTTCTCGTCTCACCTTTCGTTTCTAGCTAATACATTTTGTTGTTGTCGCTAGAGTCAATTCTATTAGAGATCTTTAATTGCCAGGGGGAGGAAGACACACACAGATCGTGAAGACATGGATAGCATCAGAGAATGGACGAACAGCAGTCTGTGCACCACGTGCAATAAACAGTTTGTTAGAGATCTATTGCAGGCAGCTGTCCTTGTAGGGATGGTAGATTCAGGTCAGGATAGGGGATTACATCAGATTATATAAATAGGCAGACACCGTAAAGATGTGGAGAAAATTGATCCTATACAAATATAGAATAAAAGTTCAGGACATAATCTCCTGGAGATCCACCCTGGCAAACCTTCACTCTCGTGTGTGATGCGGATGATAATGGACTGGTTAATACATTCAGGCGCGCCGTCACAAAGAAAACATTGGCGAAGGGAGGCGTAATAATAGTGATAGTAATAATCATTATTAGTATGAGTCCCCTTACCCCTCTCTGAATTCTAGTCGTCCCTCTGTGGGATACAATTTTTCTTTATTTGAAGCCCCACCCTGTCTTTTGCCGGGGGCCTTGAATTGTGGCCATAACGGTTGAAAGGGGTTTCTAAGACGTCTCCAGGGGTGATTCTCATCCGCATGGTGGCACTTTGTGTCACTGGATGTTTATTGCTTGTGTGATGTCCTTTTGGAGTACACCAAGCAAGTAACGCATTCTAAAAATGGTCTTTTTAAAATGGTATTTATATATATATATATATATATATATATATATATATATATATATATATATATATATATATATAACAACTGGGGAAGAAGAGGTGGGGGGGGGGAGCAGAGGGAGTTGACGGGGGACCACTTGAAAAAGTTTGAAAACCACTGTGTTAAAGGGAGGCACGGAAATCACTGCTTATAACAATAGCACACAGACACGCTCTATTGTGGAGACGATGCGTTGTCCATCCCCTTTCCACCTTCCTTGTTTACTTTAAAGAAAAGGTAACATTAAAGTGTTTGGAACAAAGTAAATTTTGCTGCAGAAGCTGGTGGATCAGAAAAGCGGTGCTGTATCCGAGTTTTTCTCCTACACTTGCTGCCAATACAGACTGAGAGGGCCGGGTCTGCGCTGCCAAAACTTCAAGTTTTCGGGTTGCATTTTTTTTCTTTACAAGATAAGGCCGGTATCCTTCCCCAGTGTGTTTCTCCGACCATAGCCGTTGGCAGAATGTGTGATTTCAGAGACTAGACAAGCTCACGGGAAAGGAAACCCTAAACATCTTTGACCGAGCTTCGCTGAAGGAACTGGCGGATTCCCCCATACAAGACCAGCTAGACTACCAGAGACGGAATAGATGGTTTGCGACAGCTGACATAGTTTGCACTGCTGTTCATGAATAACGATCACCAGTGTATTTAAAAGAGCAATCTTGGGTTTCTTTTGCTTCTGAACTCTTCAGTGGATGAAAACCGCAAATTGCGATCGCCTTCCTTCCAGATGTTCTGCTGTAAAAAGTCTCATTTGCCTTTTGGTCTCGCTGCATTCTCACTAGATTACCGAACCATTTCATTCTTTGTCTGTCAGTATAATCCAGACATGGTCTCATTCCAACTTTTTCTCTAATGCTTGTATATGCAACTCTGTCTCTTCTTGTGTTGTTGGTGACCTTGTTGAGACAGCGCATTTCAGATGTAGTTATTTTCTGTTCTAGTGCCGGATTCGATGTATATTTTTTGGGTACTGATAACATAAAGTAGGGATAAAGATGCTATTAATCATTTCCTGTTTTGCTGGAAGGGAGATAATTGGGTGTCCAAACAGTGGAGCTAACTGGTTTTTGACAGCATTTGCCTTCTGTACTCTAGCTTCTATCACTCTATCGAGTCTGCCATCCTCCGTAAATAATCTCCCTAGATTTTTGAATTCTACTTGTTTGATTGTAGTACCGGTATCATAAACTTTCATTATATAATGTTTCCTGCCTATCCTCATTACCTCAGTTTTTCGCTATGATCATGAAATTATAAAACGCATGCTCTAACTTTTCAGCCATCGAGCCACCCATTTTATGATCATAGCGAAAAACTGAAGTAATGAGGATAGGCAGGAAACATTATATCATGAACGTTTATGGCACTACTGCTGCCAGAATTTAACTGTTTTTTTTCTTCTCGTTTTCCACAATAGCTGAGCTAACTGATCGATTATCGATATTAGAACTGATTACATAGACAGAAATCATTAGAGAGCAAACGTTAACACTTCTGTTGTTGTGCACACGAAAAGCGCATTATACGGCCCCTTTTATACATTAACAAAACCTGTGAACTCGAGAAAACTGCACTGAACGCCACTAATAATATGTGCGCGATTGTCCTTGGCTTATCCATTTTCCTTTTCTATTCCCCGGGTACAATCTAGCTTCAAGGTCGAGCAGCCAAACTGGCCAATTTGAATGAAGGTCTAGTCTTGCGACTTCTCCCTGAAAGTCTGCACTGGCTTCTGTGCGGGCTTGATGAGCAACAGTGAGCCACGCCGAGGCGATAGGGCGCGGGTTTTCGCCTTTGAAAACACATGTGTTGAACATGAACGCAGTGGTTGTCTGTCTGCATTGTAGTTTCTGGGGAGAAAAACCGGCTTCAGTACATTGCATATTTTTTTCGGTGATCGTATCAAGCAAGAGCCAACAGTTTTTTGTGAGGAAAGGGGGAAAAACCTAGTGCTGAGAACTGGACTATTTCCTCGCGAGCGCTGGTAGGGCTAGTGTCTGGCTAGTCCACGTGCTTGGAGTTATCGATCCGGTTACCTCCACCAGCTCCTAGGGCCGGCTTTTTGTTTGTGACACTTAGTCGTTTTTAGATGTGGTTTTTAGTGCTGTTTAGCTTCACCAGCGTTCGACCTATCGGAATAATAGGCTGCCACTACCCGTTTACTTCTTCTTTCTAGTAATAATGAGAACGAACTTCGACAATATAATAAATAATAAGACAGTTTTTCCCAATAAGGGATTGAAGATACTTTTTACCTGCTTTATTTATTTAAATTTGTGAAAAAACTAACAATCTAAAACGAGGAGGGATTTCAGAAGTATAGCTATTAAATCATATTCCTGTTATTACACTAAACTTGATGCGCCAATCTGAAAATTACCCTGTATGCTGCGAATAGAAAGGATGCCAACGTGCATTATATATTCAAGTTCTTTCTTGCAGCCAAGTTGCCGCGAATCGTGTGTGTATTTGTTCAGCTAGATATAACGTTACACTAAGCTAAACTCGGACATCGATACACTTGTCTTGAGGCTCGTGGCGTTTCACTATTCTAAACTCGGACATTGACACACTCGTCTTGTAGCCCAAATTAATGGCATGGAATATTTTATTCACATTAAAAAAGCTTGTCCGTGCTCGGTGAGTTATATTGTGAAGTTGTTGTTTGTTTCGTTTGGTTATTTGTTTATTTTGTTATGCGCGTTCACATATTGCTCTGACTTGTTTGCATCGCTTTTTTAATTTACGAATGTAGTTTCTTCTGTTGCTGTCTTTCGCTTCTGACACTCGATGATACCAGAATTGTATATTTATTATATGCTCATAGCGGTATTGCCCTTATTTTGTCAAGTGTATTTCATGATCTATCCTTTTTCTATGAAAGCCGTTTTTGAAATTTTCTGCAGCTTGCTGTTGTCTGGTTTTATGTATTTAAATAATGGTAGTTTTTTTTAAAAAAAAACTGTTGTTATTGTTGTTGCCAAACTTAACGCATTAAGGTCTCCAGGAGGAAAAAATTTCCAGAATGTTCTCAGTATATATAAAAAAAGTGTACAAACAGACAGTTTAACTTACTTTTAAATAGCAATGCTACACTATTGACACAAACTGGAAATATAAAAACAAGTTTTTGCGCAGTAAGGCGTCTTGAGAGCATTGCACCTATTTTGATGTACCACTGACACTAAGAAGAAACATCATGCAAAGATATCAGACCCAACCAAAAGTAGAACTAAGCTTCACATGATCATAAACATAGATGACAAATGAACGTTGCGGCTAGACAGCCTTCATCAGCACATTACATGCATATGCAATATCACAGACATCAACAATAATACACAAGATTACTTAACTGAACTATGTCTCTGAGAGAAATCGTTTGTGACGGTCTAACCAGTTGAATGAATTTACGTCATTTTTTTTTTTTTAGGCCTGGGAAGCTAGGAAACTGATTAAAAAAATTCTTCGCTGAATATTCAAACCCGTGACCACCTGACTGGTATCAAGCTTGCTAGCCGCCCCTGGCTTTTGATGGGTTGCCTGAATATAGCCAGGCCATAAATATGGCCTCGTGGCTGAAAGGGGTTTCTGGGACCTCTCCACGGGGGATGCTCATCCGCACGGTGGCACTTAGTGTCACCGGGTGTTTATCGCTTATATGATGTCCTCTGGTGGGGTACAACGATATATATATATATATATATATATATATATATATATATATATATATATATATAATATATATAGAGAGAGAGAGAGAGCCGCCACGTTGCTGTGACTCGCGGAAATGTGATGCTTAACTAAAAACCATCTCCATTGGCAAAGAATGTAAATTAAACTGAACAGTTGTTTATGGATGCGAAAGACTGGGCTGTAAGACTAGCTTTTTTTTCTGGCGGCGCGCAATTATTCACGGTACCGGCACCTGCTTGGGCATCATGGTTTTTTCACCACTACTATAGGAGACACTTTGTGGTGAGCAATGGCATCTTTTCCTCGGCTCCCAGCCTCGAGTGGGTACTAGTTAGAGTCATGGGAAGTAAAGGCCGCCAGCGTGATGCTGACCATGTCACCCAACAAGTGCCGTTTGGTCTAAAAATATATAGGTCTAGCCCCATATACCCAATACGCATAAGAGGAGTGGAAAAGCGTCCTTTTACTGGCATCTTTTAAATATACTTTATGGTAAGTACCAGCAGCCCTTCTCCCCACCCCAGTGAAAAAGCCCTGTATTGGCACCTCCAGCAACTGCTTTATACATTTTCTGCCTGTACATGTTTCTGGTTTTCGCCGGGACTAATTGTTTGTTCTCTTGTTTCAAAAGTGGATAATAAAGGGAATTTTTGGTGATTTAAAATAAATTACTGTCACGGGAACTGAGCAATTATGAGTTAACCCGTTTATAGTGAAAGTCATTTCTGGACTAACTTACTACTTATCTATTAGAGGTTAAATCATAACTTAAACCTGAACACTTGGCAGCGGATACTGTAATAAGAAGAAAGAAGATTGAACACGAAGGTGAGATATACATAAATGTGACAAATGTATCGCTCATAAACGAATAATCACATTAAACAGAAGTGCATCCTGTGTGTGTTTGTATGTGTGTGTGTGTGTGTGTATAGAGAGAGAGAGACTAGACTTTGACACAAAGGATACGAGAGAAATATATGTGTGTGTGTATATATAAATATATATATATATATATATATATATATATATATATATATATGATATATATATATTTATATATATATATATATATATATATATATAAATTATATATATATATATATATTATATATATATATTATACACACACAACACACCATATATATCTATCTATCTATATATATATAAAAATCAATGTTTGTGTGTTTGTTTATGAGCTATAGATTCGGAAACTACTGAACCGATTTAGCTGAAATTTTCAGGATATGTTAGTTTTGATACCGGATGTTTACCCATCATGGTTTGAAATTCTACCTGTCATTGTTAGAGATAGGTGACCACATCTGTTGCAAAAATCTTCGAAACTAATATTTCCATTTTTAGTGACATTTAATTATAGCCACGTTAGTAAATGCGCACATGCGATCGACTTTCACAGTGCATGCGCAGTAGAGTCTACTACGTTAACCATATTAGACACGATTTCTATTTTCTTTCTTTTCAAACAACCTTCGATGAGTTAGAAGAGTAGTCGGTGGATTTGAGAAAGGCGTGTTAGACACGTACGATTTCTGTGCCGTTTCAATAATACTTGAAGTTTATATCTGGGATATCTGTTAATTAGAAAACAGTTGCCTGCGGTTTTGGGTCGTGTTAGAATCGGGACACACATCTTGCTTACTTTTGTCCTCTTTTCGTTGTTTAGAAGCAGTTGTTGGCTGGCTGAATGGTTAGTACACTGGGTTCCCTTGCGGGAGACTAGGGTTCGATTCCCCTGTACGGCAGTTTCCTTTTTTTTTAAACCTGGGGGAAAAATAAAACCTAGACCTGCTCTGTCGTAACGACAGCACTAGCCATGTGGCCATAAATACTTGGAAAAGAAAATACAAGTATGTGAGTAAACCAGTTGATAATTAAATTTGACCATTTCACATACTTATGATTTCATTTCAAACTTTCTGATTGCTTGGTTACGCTGAATTTTCATAGATTTCCATTTATTTTCATTTCGATTTAATTATTTCTTCTGACATTTCGTTGCATTTAGGCTGTGTTGTGTATCATAGCGTTGATTTCGTAATTATGGTGTATTTTTTTTTTCTGTTTTCGTTGCATTTCACTTGTTTTTTTTTTCTCCAAACTACTTCGATGAAGGAAAGAGTAGTCGGTGAATTGGTGGGGTGGGGTAGCATACACTGGTAACTGAAAGAGCTTTAAGTCAAGGTAACTTCCTTACCCACTCAAAGTAGTAGTAGTTGTGATTGAGCAGTTACACCGTAGTGCTGTCATGTTGGAGACCGTAGGTAAGGTGATGACACTTTTCTGTCGGGGAGCGAAATTACACATCCTAACCGGACCAGTCCGTGCCGACAACATTAGCCTTGCGGCGCTAAATCCTCTAGCTCACGACTTCCTGTCTACTCCGATGGTAAAACAGATAGCAGTGACATTGTTTGAGTTATTGTGGTGGCGGTGGTGGCAGTAGTCGTACTGGTACTTGAAGGATAGTGTGGTAAATATTACACTAGCCGCATTTACTACTCATTACAATTCCTGTTCCCTATTTTAGAGAGGTATCAACGTCAGTTACAAAAAATATCGTCGGGTGATGACTTTCAAATCCTTCGATGAGGGAGAGAGCAGTATTCGGTGGATGGGGAAGGGAAGGGGGTGATGACAGAAATGGTTGTAGTAGGTGGATTTGGGAAGAGAGGGGGGGGGGGTATCGAAGACTATCTCTGTATGTGCGCAGACAATGATTGCGACAGGAACCATATTAGACACGTGCGATTTCTATTTTCTTTCTTTTCCATTTTCCAAACTATCCCACAGCATCGCGTGGCCGGGCACAGCTAGTATATATATATATATATATATATATATATATATATATATATATCATATATATATATATATATATATATATATGAGAGCGAGAGAGAGAGAAAGAGAGAGAGAGAGAGACAGAGAGAGAGAGAGAGAGAGAGAGAGAAGCGAATCAGACAAGAAACTATACTTTCAGGTAATAACAAACTGATAAAATAACTACACATATCGAAATATAATAGCAGATAGCGAACGTCTGTTATACACCATTCTGTGATAGTTCTGGTAATATATTTATCTCATGGAAACAAACCTGAAATCAATGTGTTTGTCAAGAAGTGTATGTCATTCAACATGCAACATATTTTCTGTTTTCAAGTTGACCGAGTCTGTTGACTTAAATGAGCAGCGCACATGGTGGTTATGTGAGGGATGAGAAACGACGTGATAGGATTAGGGCAATCACTGTTAAATGAAGGGCCAATCCCACTGCAAGCCGTGTAATCAGTGACAATGGAAAACGCGAACGCTTTTGAGGGATGTTCAGGGAAATTGTGGACTCCCTCATTTTCCATTCCTGTTCATTAACAAGACACGATATTCAATTCACTGTAAAAAAATTTTTTAGCTTGTAGCTGTCGGTCTGTCTGTGTGCTGCTTTTGTGTGTCTGTGTGTCTGGATGTCTGACATCTGTTTTTCTTCTTCTTGTTTGTCCCTCTGTGCGTTGTTTTCATCTTGTTTGTCTTTCCGCTGTCTCTTTGTATTATTCTTTTTTTTGATAGCTTCCGTTGTTATGTTATGGTTAGACTGATTTATTAGTTTTACTTGTCAACCCTTTTCAGCTTTCTGTCCTCTCCTACCCCCGTCCCTTATGCTGGGCTGATGTTGTATCTCTCAGTTAGATCGATCGATCGGAGAGTCTTGATCTCTTTTAGCTCCAGATCAAAGACCACAATAATAATAATAATAACAACAATAATAAAAATAATAATAATAATAATAATAATAATGAGGAGGAGGAGAGAAAAAAAGAAGACGAGGAAGTTAACGTGAAGAAAAATATGTGACAACCATCAAAAAAGTACTAGTTTAGCAATGTTGGTCTCTGGTTTCTGTCGCCAAAAATTGCAGGATTTTTTTTTTATATCAACCACACGATTTATTCATCTGAAATCAAAATGTCTTTTGAAAAATTAACACCGCAAAAAAGGGAAGCGGAATACCGAACTTCCCGAAGAGAGAACCTTTTTAATGTCTTCTTCTTCTGCCCTTTTATCCCCCAATGGAGCATAGGCCCTCAACCAACTCACGCCAAGTCGTTCTATCCTTCGCCATTACATGGAGCTCTCACCATGTCCTCCCCAATCTTTCATTCTAATAATTTCTCCAGCTCTCTCTTCTCCATGTGTTTTTTGGCCTTCCTTTATTCCTATGCCCCTGTGGGTTCCAATGCAAAAGACATTCTAGTTATGCTGTTCTCCTTGTTTTCTCAGTGTGGTGCCCTATCCCAACGCCAGCGTCTTTTCCTCACCTCCTGATTCCACTGGAGCCTGTTTAGTTCTACTCCCAAAGTTCTACGTTAGTTTTTTTATCATACCATTTTATTCCCTCTATTCTGCGCAGGCACCCAGTTAATGAATGTCTGTAATTTTAATAGTAATTGCCTTCGTTGTTCTCCATGTTTCCGCCCCCCATACAATAGTATGATTTGACATTAGAATTAAAAATTTTTAGTTTAGTATTTCTTTTAATTTCTTTTGACCTCCACAAATTCCCTAGTGCTATGAAAGCCCCTCTTGCCTTTTGTATTCTTATTTTAATATCTCTATCAGTTCCTCCATCTTTACATTACTGCCCAAATAAGTGTACGACTCCACGTCTTGGAGTGGGGTGCCATTAAGAGAAACCACATTACTATTTGCCTGATTTATTCTCATTATCTTTGTCTTTCCTTTATGGATTTTCCGCGCCTTGCCTTTTTAATGTAAAGCCCAATAATTTCCTTAGCCCAGAAGATCACTTCGCTAGCGCTGAGTGGGTAAACAAGCATTCAGAATTCACACTTCCCCCTTTTCGTCCGGTATATAATCACGCAGATATGCCGGAGGAAAAGGCAATGAAAGAGCGGACAAGCTGGAAAGTAGTGCGCTAATACAAGCAGGAAGAAGCATACAAATGTCGAATAGACGTGACTAGTGGATGACAACGAGGCTGGCGAGAACCACCTAATTACGTGACCTGTGAGTGAAGGCTGACCAAGCACGTCTGCTTTGCCTACTTAAGTCAAGATATGAGACATTATAGCCAGCTTCTCATGGGAACAGTCTGTAGAGGTGCCTTGTCACGACTGCTGTAACAGAGAGCTGAGCTCGCAAAAGAAAGCTCACCGTGCAGTGTCGACTGTTATGATAACACGACAAATGCCAGCCATATCAGTTTTAAGTTTATTGCATGTCCCTTACAGTACTTTGTAGAACCAACCTCATAATTTTTCACGTTTGATTAGTCTAGGCAATTTACGCTCAGTAATTTGCCATTGCCAACTGAATGGTCAGCTCTCTAAATCATTGTCGAAATCAACACAAAGCGGTCTGTTCGCCCACTTTCGAAATCGAACTGGGTATTTCGGAATTACACATTGC
>CAJHNH020001655.1:126594-152698 GCA_905116865.2 Candidula unifasciata | reverse complement strand
CTTTTTCCCTATTAGAACTCAGCAACCGCCCCATTTCCCTTTTTAAAACTAGACGTTGCGATTGCAGCCAGACATATTTTCCTAAACGCTGAATGAGTATCAATAATACCTGGGTATGGCACTAATGTTTAAAAAAGGGTAAAAGGTGGACCCCCAAATATTGCTGTAATAACTGGGGTTCATCGTGAGTATCAATATTTCATTGTTTGCAAATTTAACTTTAGCCAAGACGGACAGAAAATTTTCACAAAGTAAAAACAATTGCTCCCAAACCCGTAAAGGGTGTTTTTCCCTGAACTGATTTAAAAACAACCTCCAGTCAAAAAAAACCGGACAGAAACATAAAACCAAGAAAAAACCAAATAAACAAAAAACCCGGTGTAGGTACATGGCAAACCTCCTAGACCACGTAATCTGATTTCTAAGACAGTCTCAGAAGATAGGGAGGAAGGAGAGTCACGATCGCCCATTTTTGCTCCAGATTTGAGGGAAGAGAAGAAAGAGAAGAAGAAAAAGATGATGATGAAGAATAAGAAAAAGAAGAAGAAGAAGGAGAAGAAGAAGAAGAAGAAGAAGAAGAAGAAGAAGAAGAAGAAGAAGAAGAAGAAGAAGAAGAAGAAGAAGAAGAAGAAGAAGAAGAAGAAGAAGATGATGATGATGATGAAGAAGAAAAAGAAGAAGAAGAAGAAGAAGAAGAAGAAGAAGAAGAAGAAGAAGAAGAAGAAGAGCAACAACAACTACAGCAGCAAAAATGCGAAATTTTGCACACAGACACACAAACATGCAATTAACAGCAAAGTGACTAATACCCAAACATTGAGACTATTGGCTAGACACACATACAGACTATAGTACTTATCTTCTAACGTATAAAGTAACAATATATCGGTAAGTTTCAACATTAACATTAGATTATATAGCGTTCAGAGTCAGCGTCGTGTGTAGCGAAATAGGGTGCAAAATACCAATAAAATGAAACAAGTTTGTCTTTTGTTTAGATATAACCTGGAGATTACACAGAAAATTGGAAAGTATGACAACAGATATCCTCAACAGCTGTAGCCCCTGCCAGATGCAAATAAATAACTTTCAGCAAGGAGAAATTGTTTTTTAAATATTAATGCATTTCTTTCTTCTTTGGTGTAATGTTAACATGAAAGTGAATGCATGGCTGGATGTAGGAGACAGACGAGGCAGAAACACGATCACTTTCCAGCAGGTAGCTAGCTGCCATGCAACAAAAATCAGTGCCAAATTTCTAAAAGCAGGGAGAAAAGAAAGAAATGTAATATAATTTTTTTTTAAAATAATGGAATATAAAGAGTTTTTTTAATACTTTATAGAAAGTCAGTCAGTAGCCCGTGTTGCCTCAGGATCTCTGATATATTGTCTATTCATCGTACTCTCGGTCTGCCTCTTGCTCTAGGGCAGTAGTGCTGTTCGTTGTATGCTCGTAGAGGCAGTTGGTCGGTTTGCATTCGCATCAGGTGGCCAAACCACTTTATTTGTTGCTTCTTTATGTATTGCAGGCATGGTGTGGTTCCTACAATTGATCTAATGTTCTCGTTTCGAACTCTGTCTCTCCTTGTGACATTGGCAGCCTTACGTAAGCATCTCATTTCGCACGCCGTGATCTTTTTCTCCTGTGCTCTTGTTAGGGACCAGGTTTGGCATTGGTAGCAGAGGGTTGGTATAAACATGCAATTTATCAGTTGTCGTTTTAGCCTAACAACAACACGTGCAACACACCTGGCCCAGGATAGAAAACTGCGACTCCCCACTACGCTGTGAGGCAATTGTGGACAAGACAAGAGAGAGAGAGAGAGAGTCAGTAGCCTGTCCTATGCAAAACATTGCTCCGATAACAACCTTCCGTAAAACTACTCGATCACAAGCAAGATGTCCTGCGTCCTAAACACCAATCTGGAGATCATCCGCCACATCCTGGACCCATCTTCTCTTTGGTCTTCCTCTTCCTCTCTTTCCATTATATATATATATATTGGTATATTTGTAATAGCTTGATGAGATATCTGGTTAGTTTATATAATAATGTGTAAGATAGTCATGCACTGTTCTCCTTTCCAACAGTGTAAATGGTTTAGAAACAATGCTGGCCGTAAAAAAACACAATCGGAAATGAAGAAATAGAAAATGTAACAGATTTTGAATTCTTGGGCTCTTTGGTGAACAACAGTGGCGACTGCTGAAAAGAAGTCAGAGGAAGACTTGCACTAGCAATGCAGAGATTAAATAGCATAAAGAACCTATGGCAAAGCACTAGTAAATTGGTTAAAGTAAACATTTTAAGATCATGAATTTTTCCCGTGGCAACCTACGGTTGTGAATCTTGGACTCTCACTCAGTCATTGAGGAAAGAGATTGGAGCTTTTGGATTGAAATGTTATAGAAAAATTCTTAGAATATCGTGGATCAGTAAGAGGAAAAACATCGACATTCTGAACGAGTTGAACATCAAAGAGAACTGGCTCATAAACAGCGTCCTGTCCCGAAAGTTGAAGTCTTTTGGCTACATCAGGCGCCATGGTGGCTTGGAAAAAATGGTGATGGAAGGTGCAGTTTGTGGAAGGCGAGGCAAAGGTCGACCACCGCGAAGATGAATACAAGACATTGTGGATGCATTGGCACTGAAGCACATGGAGCCGGAGAGTGGCTAGGAAAAGGAATACTTTCAGGCGTGCCGTGAAGAGAGCGACGTTCTGTGAAGGACTTGATGATTGATGATGAGTCACGCACAAATGTTTTTATAGTAGACTGAGTACGTTGTTATTTTTTATATTTTAAATAGTATTTTAATGTTATTCTTCTTCTTCTGCCCTCTAACGCCCAATGACGCATATGCCCTCGGCCAGATCACGCCAAGATGCTCTATCCTTCACTATCGCATGCAGCTCTCTCCATGTGTTCAGCCAGATCACGCCAAGATGCTCTATCCTTCACTATCGCATGCAGCTCTCTCCATGTCCTCAGCCAGATCACGCCAAGATGCTCTATCCTTCACTATCGCATGCAGCTCTCTCCATGTGTTCAGCCAGTTCACGCCAAGATGCTCTATCCTTCACTATCGCATGCAGCTCTCTCCATGTCCTCAGCCAGATCACGCCAAGATGCTCTATCCGTCACTATCGCATCCAGCTCTCTCCATGTCCTCAGCCAGATCACGCCAAGATGTTCTATCCTTCACTATCGCATGCAGCTCTCTCCATGTCCTCAGCCAGATCACGCTCAATGCAGCTCTCTCCATGTGTTCAGCCAGATCACGCCAGATGCTCTATCCTTCACTATCGCATGCAGCTCTACTCCATGCATCCTCAGCCAGATCACGCCAAGATGCTCTATCCTTCACTATCGCATGCAGCTCTCTCCATGTCCTCGGCCAGATCACGCCAAGATGCTCTATCCTTCACTATCGCATGCAGCTCTCTCCATGTCCTCAGCCAGATCACGCCAAGATGCTCTATCCTTCACTATCGCATGCAGCTCTCTCCATGTCCTCAGCCAGATCACGCCAAGATGCTCTACCCTTCACTATCGCATGCAGCTCTCTCCATGCCCTCAGCCAGATCACGCCAAGATGCTCTATCCTTCACTATCGCATGCAGCTCTCTCCATGTCCTCCCAGTCTTTTCAACTTCACTCTATAGCTCCCTTCTCTGTGTATTTTTTTTGGTCTTCCTTTACTTCTGTGTCTTTGTGGGTTCCAGTGCAAAGACATTCTAGTTATATTGTTTTCGGTTTTGTCAACGTGTGTCCTGTCTAACGTCAGAATCTTCTCTTCACCTCTTAATACACTAGAAATTGTTCTCTCCCAAAGTTCTCTCCATTCTGAGTAGGCAGCAGTTAATGAATGTATGAAGTTTATTGGTATTTGCCTTCGTTGTTCTCCATGTTTCCGCTTCATATAAGAATACTGATTTTATATTAGAATCAAATATTTTAAGTTTAGTTTTAGTTTGATTTCTTTTGATATCAATAAGTTTCTTTGAGCCATGAAATCTCCTCTTGCCTTTTATAGTCGTATTTTAATAGCTCTACTAGTTACTCCATCTTTGTCTACATTACTTCCAAAATAGGTGTGCAACTCCTTGTCTTGCAGTGGGATAGCATTAAGAGAAAATACATTACCATTTGCGTGATCATATATTGCCTAACTTCCTGGAATAGGAGGAATTAAAGTAATATTGATTGGAGTTGAAAGAGTAAAAGAATATGTTGTTCTTTTGTTTTATTTGAAATATTTACATACTTCGACACTGAATGAAGGGTTGGTCTGTGCTGAAACTTCTTCAAACAGTAGTTACCCTCAGACAACATTTTTTTTTTATAAGAGAGTTTCCGTATCAACGATTTGATAGAATTTAAACAGATAACCATCTTCAGCTGTATTGAATGCTCACCTTTTAGTCATGAAAACACACATGCATTCTCTCAGAGCCGCGCTGAAAAGCCAAGCCTTTTCGTGAGTTATATAACCTACATGACTAAAGGTGGACGTTAGTGAGTCTCTAACAGCCCATCTGAAAAAAACTTTACACAATCAATGCTCGTCGATGTTTCGCTGTATATGCAGCCATAGTAAACATCACAACATCCTCCTGTCCGCTTCCAAAGTCAGTTGAGAAAGTAGAGAAATTGGCACAGAACTGGGGTTGAGGTCTAACACCTTCATTGACCTACTCGACCTTCAATACGATAGTTTTATATTCTGTTAAAGAGAGGCATAGGAATCACAGCTAAATATAGCCAGGGTTAAAATTTACCATCTCCAGAGCACAAAACATGGGTATTGTTGTAAAGGCCAGATGTTGATTCCTCACCTGCCTTGTTTAATCAAAGGGAAAGGTGACACAAAAACGTTTAGAACACACTATGTTGGAGAAGCTGTAGGATCCGAAGAGCTGTGTTTTTTTATGTCCGCCTGTCCGAGCTTACCTTTCAGACCAACATTCAACTATGGCTACGGTCTACACTGAAGTAATCAAAGAGCGTTTTTACTTTACATACTCAGGAATCAGTTATCTCTACAATATTCGGACCCGTATGTTTACAGACGGTTTAAGTAAAGAAGCTATAAGAAAGTAAAATGGCGAATCTACTTTACACGCACTGATGGCAACACAGAGACACACTCAGTATCTGCGTACGAAGCTAGCACCAACTTCAGACAACAGACAAATCTTCCTTTGAACTGAGCTGAATCCCAATATTCCAGCTCAAATACATGTTTTTAAATGTCACATTCACAGAAGTAAACTAGTATTATTCTGTCTCCCAAACTTTACTAAATAATCTGTCTAGAACTTCCCTTGATGTATTTATTATGTCATAATAACTTCTGATGGAATACCATATGGACCTGCCGCCTTTCCTTCACTGAGAAGCTTGATAGCGTTCTCTAATGATCTCTTACGATCGTATCCCATGGTTGATATCCATTTCCATGTCTAAAAGCTGGATATCTGAAGGCACCTTCGGAGTTGGTCTAGTCAGAAGTATTTCAAAATATTCAGCCCACCTGTCTATTTGATCTTTAGTATTGGTGAGTACATCTTTAGTATTGGTGAGTACCCTTCCTTGATTATTTTTGATCGATCCAGCTGGCTGGCTATATTTACTTGCTAATTTCCTTCGTTTACTCTCAAGGTCTCTGAGATTTCCTTTTGCTGCTTCTGTGTTAGGTCATTAAATATTTCCTTTTATCTGTCTCTACTTCTTAGTTGCTCTTGTGTATTTTTCCTGAGCTCTAGCTTTAGCAGGTCGACACATTATGTTATAGACATTCACAATGGTACAGTCTGCAGCCCGAGTATCCTTCTGCTCCCTGGGAACGCTCCTATATTGAGACGCTTTTTCCATTGGCTTCCTACTTATCGTCATTATCATCGTCATCATCATCCTGTTGTGCCTGGTTCACATAGGGCTCGCAGTCTGTTCCTCCATTCCCGACTGTCCTTTGATATATCTTGATGGAATCCGGTCCAGTACCTTTGGCCTCTCTCATCAACATTCGTGTTGGGGTTTCTTTTAGATGTTTCTGTTGACTCAATCCATTTATTTCCTATTTTAGTATCTGTTTAATGATTCTCTACTGGCTTTTCCCAGGATGCGTCCAATATAGCGTCATCATCTGTATCTTATAACTGATGTCACCAGAGATTGACATGTGTCTAATTTTTATTTCACCCATCTTGAATTCATCCCATTTTTTTGTTCAACTTTTTTCTCAGGTTTTTGTTTTCAAGTGCATTTAACTTTCGTTCCTCGACTTTTGTTGTTCTCTTTCACTGCATATTATAGAACTAAAAATACATTAGAACTGAAAACATGTAACTTGGTATCCAAATATAGCAGTCCCCTAGTCTGTTAAGGATTATAACAGCCGCCGATGTGTTTCCAGTGCATGTCATAATTGCCTTTTTATTTTTATTTTCCTGACTAGCAAAATAACTACAGTATCTAAAAAAGTAAATTCAACTGTTACTTTAATTCTTTTATCGTGTCTTGTGTTGTTACCTCTACTTAATCTGTTAATGGTGTTCTTAATTAAATTTGCCTTTTCATAACTTATTTCTAGTCCAATTGTCATGCTATATATGCTTCTTACTAGTCACTTGTACGCACTGACCGTCGGCTGGTACTTTGCTAAATGTTCCAAACAGATGCTTGGTAGGAAACTCCTTGTGGTATATCCATGTAATGTTCTGGCGATTTCAAATATAAGTTCAAAAGCGTTGTTAACAAAAAAGTAAGTAAAGTAAAGTAAAGGACCCTTTTCCACGCCTTTAGGCGTATAGGGCATATAGGGCTAGACCTATATTTTATAGACCAACGGCACAAGATGGGTGATGTGGTCAGTATCACGCCGGCCGCTTCTACTTCCCGAGACTGCACCTTGTACCCACTCAAGGCTGGGTCGACCTGACAGTCAAGGTCATTTTTGAAGAAAAGTCCGGCTCCGCCAGGGAGCGACTCACGACCTTCCGATCCGCGGCGAGCGTCTAGCCACTCTGCCACTACGACTCCCTAACAAATAAGTACCTCCCAAAAAAGTACGAAGAGCACACACAAACACACACACACACACACACACACACACACATACACACACGTGCGCACAGTTAGAACAAGAGGTGTGAAACTGCAACAGATGTATACGAATACGCAATGCTTTCCATTTCCCGCATACAGTGTAGACAAACGTCTTGTTGTTGGTTAGAGTAAATGGAGCCGATGGGGACCTTGTCAATCACTGTGAGATACAGCGAGATTAATTATGCTTTTCTGGAGATTGGAATTTTGCAATAAGATTTTACCATTCACGGCATCTGCAGTAATAAGAAGAGCGAAAGGCCCAGGAGCCAACAAAACTGTCAGCATTCTGTAGTCAGCGCAATAAACAGGGGAGCAATGATAACTCTTGTTACTGTATTAAAGGGACGTCGTTGCTTCTGGTTCCTCTCTACTACATATTCTAGTGTTCCAAGAAAATGACTGAGATATAGTGACACACTATCGGAGATTTTCCCCACATTTCAGGATTCCCTTGCGGTATTTGATCAGATACCAGAACTAGCCAAAGCGATCAAGTAAGGTGTAGAGAAGATACTTTTCCAGAACACTCAATCAGTTGAATGGCCAGCTACTTTACTGTACTATTTTGTCAAAGAAGAAAATCATCAGCACTACCATAACGAGAGAAACCAGGTGTGCAGCAGCGAAATACACAGGGATGAAAAGGAATCAGTCTAGCGTGGCAGATGACCAGATGACGACACCAGTGATAGAAGAAGATGGAATAGCCTAAAATATCAGAAAATTAGAAGTCACTTTAACAGAGCAAACTAATAAGCCAGATGTTTAAAAGGCCGGCAACCTGGGAAAGGGGGCACCACAGAGATTCTAACAGCTAATGACCATATTTCCCGGTAACCATTATGACCCGACAAACTGCGTTGGACAAACGTTATTTACAGCCATAACTATGTCTGCAATACTGAGGATTATGGACAACCTGCTGGGAAAGCGATTTGTGGCCAAGTTAAGTAAAAAAAAAAACTAGGGATGGAGTGGTTGGCGAGATAAACAGAAAGATATGAAATACCAGCACAAAACACTATGCAATGACAGAGCAACATAATTTGCTGTCATAATTATAACTGATAGGACGAGGATAGCTTCATAGCCAGAGGTCGAACGTGGCTAATTCAAATCGAACTAAACAAATTTTCCCAAGCTAGACTATCTCCTTCAAGTCGTGAATAGGTTTCTTTATTATAATGGAACAAACTTTGCAATGTGTAGCTGCCAGGTATAGCTTGTACAATGACATGTCCCGGTTCCCGGCCTTATTCAAGTAGAATAGTTATCAATCTCACAATATGAGAGTTTACATTGAGAGATATTAGATTCAGAAAAGGGGTAGGAGCTCTTTGTGAGCGTATTGTGTCCACCTTGTTTCAGTGTCCTAGGGGACCACATTCCCCGAGAAGAATATCACGTATGTCTATGTGCCACATGGCCATTATGTAAGACCTACAATCGTCTGGTACGGTATTCTCTCGGAGAAAACAATATCGGTCGGCACTTGGAACGTACTTCATACTTGTCAACGTTTTACCTCTGAAATAGACAGTAGATATGCAATACACTATTCATTATACAATTATGAAAACAGAAACCCAACCTGCACAGTGCATTACAGTAGCTCATGACGACCGGACAGTTTGGGGACATGATTTTGACGCTGTGTTATCGGAACAGGCAAGAACAAAATCTCAATATGAGCACGCTGACGAACTAATCGACGATGTTGACTAAAGGAATGTCTTTAGTACAGGCCAGGATTACCGTGAGTACATCCCAGAATAAAACATGTAATTGTGTGAACGTTTTTGAATACTTTACACTACTGCATTTTGGTCTCAAGACTCAGTGAAGGGAAAAACCCCAACTGCACCTTCACGCGGTAGAGGACGGTAAACACACTGCGGTGGTGGCCAACGCAGCTATGGGTACCGAGTATCCGCCAGAATAAATGGACACCTCTGGGGTGCCCTCTGCTGTTAGCAGGAGCATCACAGAGCAGGGCACTCACTTGCCCTAGGAATCGAAAAGGTTGCTTAAAGCCACGTGTATGTGGAAAGCAACGGGAAACTACCATATTACTATCACAAGAAACTCATCATGGAAACAGTTATAGCAGAAGGCATGGTACCAGGAAGGAGGGGCAGGGGCCGACCGACACGAAGATGGGCACAGGATATAAGTGACTCCTAGAGTATGAAAGTACATGAGGCGGGAGAACTGGCTAGAGACCGAGTTTCTTTCAGGCAGACTGCGTTGAGAGCGACGTTCTGCAAAGAACCTGATTTGTACTTATGCTTCATAGACTATATAAAAGCATTTGACAGTGTGAAACATGAAGAATTATTCGAACTGTTTGAAAAATTAAACATTAAAGGAAAAGATCTACGAAAAATAAAGAATATGTATTGGCAGCAAACAGCAGTTATAAGAATTACCAACTGTTTAGGTACATTTCAAAGCATAAAGAGGGGTGTATGACAAGGAAGTGTACTGTCACCTGATGTATTTTCCCTATACAGTGAATATTTAATGAGATCTTTAATTGATATGCCTAGAGCTGTGGTTGGTGGGCGTAATAATAAACAATTTACGTTATGCTGATGACACAGTCCTGATAGCAGCCACAGGAAATGATAGACATTGTGGTAGTTCACAGTGGAAGAATGGGCCTCAGTTTGAATAATAAAAAGACAGAAGTAATGGTGGTATCAAAGAAAATAATTATTCCTAAGTGTGTTTTAAAAGTCAATGGTGAAATTTTGGGACAAGTACAGAAATTTAAAAGTATCTGGGCGCATGGATAAAATCAGATGGAAGATGTATTACTGAGTTAAGAAACAGAATAGGACAGGCAAAAACAACATGTTATAAAATGAAGAACATCTTATGAAATATATCTGTGTCATTGAGGGTTAGTTCGCTTGCTAAAAACCTCCAGTTGTAAAACATGGCTGTGAATCCTGGACAGTCGGTGGGCAGGCCAAACAATTTCTTGAGGCCTTATCGATATGGTTTTACAGAAGAATGCCTAAAATACCTGGAGAGCCAAAAAGATCAACCAAGAGGTTTTGAAAGAGGCAGGAGCTCGAAGACAACTAATCACAGACATCAGAAGGAGACAGTCATCATTTTTCAGCCATGTTATGAGAAGAGGGAAAATGCAACATGTTGTGACCACTGGAGAAATCTGTAGAAGGAGGGATAGAGGAAGACAACAAGAGAAGATTCTTGACAGTCTTATTGCATGGCATTGAGGTGTGTCAGCCACACGAAATAATACATGCTGCAGGAGATTGCAGATTTTGGAGGGACATGATCGCCCACGCCAGTGGGCAAGGCACCTGATGATGATGATATTGCACAGTGACACAAGGCTTACATTTTTTGGAGCCCCACGCCTGAAAAATTATTGGGGCCCTCATTTGGCTTAAGCCTTGTTCAATTGCTCAATAATAATAATAATAATAATAAAACGTGTGCTGAAGGGCAAAAAATACATAATTCATTTGGAATGATATGAAATGCTCAAAATGAGAATGTCTTTTTATAAGGAAGGGAGTGGGGGTGGGAGATTGGGGAATGGAGTGTTCAGCTCCTTTACATATTTTTGTCAAAAGGGGAAGGGGGAGGGAGGAGGGAGTATTTAGAGGCTTGATCTCCCTGGTTCTGGCGTCTAGGTCGAAAGTATTTTATTTTACTTATATGTCATCCAATACATTCGTTTTCTTATTATGATTATGTCGAGCGGCAAATAAATATATGACTATACTAGAAACAATATGAAGTGCACATACAATCTTGTCAAAGATTATTTCTTGATATGGTTCAAGTGGGCCCCTAGTCACCTTACAATCTTACAGAGGGGGGCTTTACCTTCTCTCTTCTGCCTTCCCGCCCCCCCCCCCCCCTAAAATTAAACACGTTGGGAAAGATCGAGTGGGCATAAGGCTCCAGCTTCCAGCGCCTATGCCTACCATTTTACGTTTCTGAAAGCTTGTTGAAAAAAGCACCACAAGGATATATTAGAGAGCGCGGTGAGAAAGGAGTGGATGGGGTGGAGTGGGAGAGGGGGGGAATTAGCACATGAGGTTACTTTACAGCCAAAAAAACATGGATGCTGTGATTGATAAGAGGGGAAATAAATGCGTGAAAAGAGGTAACTGATGTCAACATTCTAATCTCTGGGAAATGAGGATAACGCATAGAAAACTGTACTTATCTCCCATGTGTGTCAGGTGATAACTTATCGCTCATGCTTTCTTGAACCTAACATCAGCTCTCAGGGGACTGCGTCCAGGTTCCCCACGAGTAACTTCAATCCTTCGATATTTTTCATTGACATGTGTGCACAGTGTAAAATGCATATAATAGACTAATGTTAGTTGCCTTTCCTTCACAGGACGTTGCAGAGTAACACCAGCAATTTTTGGATGTCGTGGTTTTTCTTGGCAAATTTTACGGTCAGTAGTTTGCCATTGCGTCTGTGCATGGCGTCTATGGCTTAGGCGTTTCGAACGCGCTTTGTAATGCTGGGATGCCGGGTTCCATTCCAGCTGCAGACAATTTGTTTTGCACTGGTTGCGACAGTGGAACCGAGAGCTGACCGTTCAGTAAGCAATAATAGATGAGGCAGATTTAAAAATACCAGTATACTGTTTTGATGGGCACATTGTTTAACTCTTTGAGTCGCAAAGAACGCATCATACGTTCATAGATTCCTACCTGCAAGCCCAATTAACGCAAGATACGCCGATTTTTTTCTCTCTCTTGACTACCCATTGGGGCTGTGAGGCTAAACCCCCTGGGACTCAAAGAGTTAAAACCCATTTTAAATACGTATGCTGCACATATGGATGCCCCCTTTATGTTTGAGAACTGATGTCACTTAACGGGCTGCTCTCCCCATTATATATACTTTGTTCATAGGTTGTCATCACGCTTATGTGATATGTCTATTCCAAATAGATGGGAGAGATCACAGCAAAATAAGAAAGGTTTCATATGAGTCACGATCTTCCATGAGATATAAAGGCTAACTGCGTGCATTCCTAATAAAATAAGAGAGGATAGTTTGAAAAAATTATTTGTGTCACAAGATTGCTTCAAAACATACATCGAGACAATACTCACAAACATTAACAGTTATGGCAGTTTGACATCGGAGAAGAAAATATATGAATTCTCAGGTAAGCAATTTTAGCAGTAGAGTCAGAATTCAGAGTTCAACTGCTCTCTAGAGAGTGGAGAGGGGGAAAGTTGTAACATTAAATCTTAGCAAAACGTACACGGTAGTTTTTATGAAACATTCCATATACTTTAGCGCTATTTAATACAGTACTGTGCAGAGGAGTGCATGCGTGTGCACGTATGAGTGCATGTATGAGTGCATGTATGAGTGCATGTATGGGTGCAAGTATGAGTGCATGTATGAGTGCATGTATGAGTGCATGTATGGTTGCATGTATGAGTACATGTATGAGTTCATGTATGAGTCCATGAATAAGTGCATGTATGAGTGCATGTATGAGTGCATCTAACAGTGCATGTATGGGTGCATGTATAAGTGCATGTATGAGTCCATGAATAAGTGCATGTATGAGTGCATGTATCAGTGCATATATAAGTGCATGAATGAGTGCATGTATGGGTGCATGTATGAGTGCATCTAACAGTGCATGTATGAGTGCATTATTGAGTGTATCTAACAGTGCATGTATGAGTGCATGCATAAGGGCATGCATAAGTGCATGTATGAGTCTATGAATAAGTGCATGTATGAGTCCATGAATAAGTGCATGTATGAGTGCATATATGAGTGCATATATGAGTGTATGTATGAGTGTATGTGTGAGTGCATGTAACAGTGCATGCATAAGTGCATGTATGAGTGCATGTATAAGTGCATGCAACACCCAAATATTTGACAATTAAAATAAAAAAAAAACCAGAACCAAAAAAAATAAAAAAAAAATGCGAGCTATATCAATAAATTCAGAGATGGGTAATATAGTCATCATTATGCCGGTCGTCTTTACTTCCCCGGGACATACATCCTGGTACCCATTTCAGGCTGGGTCTACGTCCCATACCACGATAAAAATAATCCACGCAGCCAGCGGTGGGTTTCGACGTGTTATCATATTAATTCGATTTTAAACGGTAGATGTACAGACTGTACATGAAATTGAAATTGTTTTTGTCGTTTTGTTTACTAAATAGTTTTAAAATATTGTATTTATAATTAAAGTGAAACAAAACTTAGGTATAACGGATTATTAAAGTACAAATGTACTCATTTTCAGAATTTGGTGGACACCCTGCTTGAAACCGACTTGCGCGCCCTAGAGAGACGCCCGCCCAGGTTAGATACCACTGATCTAAAGCTTCTCTCCACGACGGCAGCTGGTTCAGGTACTGATATTGCAGCACTCATGTCATTCCATAAGCGCTCCATCCCCATCTGCAGCAGCCATCGCAGAGTTTCAATACCAATGGTGACAGTAGTAGTCTGATTACATGTTCGTCTTGCCTTTCCACTGAGCATTGAGAATCGGCTAGAACCCCTCGTCACTCCTTGCTGCATTACTCTCACCAGACTGATGATCAGTTTGCTGTTCTGAATTGTACACGCGCTCCCACAAGGCCTTAACCACGTCTGCCTTATCATGCATTAACATTCTACTAAATTGTGCAGAGCCAGCCAGTTTGTCCAACTGTTCATTTCCCTGCACACCGGCATTCACTCAGACAAAAGATCCAGGCAATGCTCTTCACCCTTTACCTCCTATGCGAAGCATGCCACACTGCACTAACCATGCCTTCCTCGCCTTCTCCAGCAAGCCTTTTGAACCAGTTACAATCACGATATGTGTGTGTGTGTTTGTGTGTGTGGTATTTTCCAGCCAGTGGAAAGTTGCAGTGACCGCATCCACGTCCATTCTTAAGCTGGATGTCGTTGTATCATTTGCTAGGCTCTCCAGCACAAGACGTCTACCACTGGCTTTTGCTGACAGACACATGCAATTATTTTGCCTCTTGACACTGAACTTTATGCATAAATAATCACGATCACCGGGAATTAACTGCTGAATTTCAACCCTCGTGACACCTGCTGGTTATTGCCTGCACTCCTAGCTTAGAGTAATTAATAGTCTGTACGTCCGACTGTTCTACTGGTACTCTGATCCGCTCGTCTCGTCGCCTAATGTTCTCCAGGATACAAAACATGTCTGACTGTGTCGTCCACCTGAGCCATCCATGACCTCTTTCTTATCAGCCAAAAACTTTAACTGTATCCAGTGCCTCGAGCAAAGGGTGATCTGTTTATGCAGTCACTTTGAAGTATGACTTCTATTTTCTCTCTAGTTTAACCAGTTGACTCTTTGAGACAGTGAGCAGTTTTATTCTATAATTAATCACTAAGAGGATCAAGTGCTGATATAGTGTGAAAACCATTATCTGCTCTAGGGTCATCGCAGCCACAGTCATAAGTGTCATTTAAGCTTTATGTCACGACCTTCTCCACATGGTCCTTGAAGGCCAGGCTCCTGTCAAATGCGATTCCCATATACTTTTTTTTTTTTATTTTTTTTTTACGTATCCAGAAACCATGAGTTGTAAACCCTTTGGCTCGGTACTATGGATATCGCAACCCTTTGGCCTTGATTCCATTATAGGTACCATTAATCTGGGAGAAATGTGGCTTTTCTGCCTACCCCCGGGAGTGAACCCGAACCACAAGGAGTTCGTCACCCGGCCGCCGCGAAAGTCAGGTTTTTAACCAACTTCGCTAGAGAGCCGGGCTCCCATATACTTCAGTTGTCTCTATTTACGTTTCTACCATCTGTCGTGGGACTTGGTACATTGACTCTAATAATTCAGCTGTTTAAGGAAAACCACAAAGCAGACCTATTTTCTGGGTGGACGACAACACTCATTTATGTACACCAGTCAATCACTTTGTCTGCTGTCGCCTATAGTCCAGGTCTGTTTGTTTCTCTTCTCTGCCTACAAGCGAGAATATCATTTGCAAATGTCACTGTTCTCCCAACCTTTGGGACCTCTATGCTTGCAACATTGCTCGTATACGCGTTACAGATAACAGGTGTGATTGCATATCCCTGTGGTCACATGGCTATTATATGCAACTCTGAGGTCTATGAACCCAGATGAAGAGCAGCACGGCAAGAATACAGGACAATTTACCAAGCAGGGACATACCCTCCTCTCCATCATTGCGATCATCATATGTATAATATCTAACTCTATCATACGAATCCTCGATCATCGATGTTCAGAAAACAGTGGGAAATGCAAGACGGGTACTGATCAGGGCTTTATGCATCCGCTTGTCGGAGCAATGGGAAAACTGGACAAGGTTCAGAATATGGGATTAAGGATTGTTCTCGGAGCCATGAAATCCACCCCCATCAGAGAGATAGAGAGGATAGCAGATACTGAATCACTCGAGAAGACAATACAAAACTCTTTTACAGTATGAGAAATTAAAAAGACTTCAAAGTCACCCACTGCATTTTAAATTTCAAGAGAGAACAAAAAACAGACTGAAGCGTCAGAGCCCCAACCACATTGCTAGAGAACTGTACAGACAGCACCAAGATCTGCTTGAAAGAGATGTAGCTCTGTGCGAAAAACTTAGGCCAGAACCATGGACAAGCAAGCCAGAGAAGGCAAATCTAGTTCTAAAGGTACCAGGGATCACTTCAAAAGATGCCCAGACGGAGACACAACAGAGAACCATGGCTCTTGCTATGCTTGATGAAAAGTATTCAAACACCACTTGGACTCAGGTTTTCACCGACGGCTCTGCTACAGATGCAGTCAGAAAAAGGGGGGGGGGGGGGGGGGGGTTGTGGAATATACATTAAACCCCCTAGCAGTAGAGCAGAAACTCTCTCTCTCTACCAGCAGGTGACATCTGCACTAACTTCAGAGCTGAGGCAAATGCCCTCCTTTCGGCAGTCCAACATCTCATCACTCAAGAACACAGAGGGCACAAAATTGTTATACTTAGTGACTTATTGTCTGTTCTCCAAGCACTATAAAGCAAAAAACAAGACAAACTAATTGCAGATCTAAGGACCAACATTGGCTTACTCTCCAAGGAAGCAGAACTGGTCTTGCAGTGGATACCAGCCCACTGTGGTATTCAAGGAAATGAGAAAGCAGATGAGTTGGCAAAACTTGGGAATAATCTTCCACAACCTCATCCACCACACAGCTACAAGGAAACCAAAACAACACTAAAGCAGTCTTTCAAGCGGGAGTGGAAAAAGCAGAATAGAGATTACAGACCAGAGAGTGACAGCATAAACAAACTCAACAGGAAAGAACAAACATCAATTTTTAGACTTCGGACTGGACACTGTTGTCTTCGAGCACACCTGTACAGGATAGGCATAAAAGAATCTGCTGCCTGTGATTGTGGAGCAGAAAGACAGACCCCTGAGCACACATACTGCAGTACTGCCCTTACCTCTCCCAGCAAAGACTGTGGATCTGGCCCAGGGGATCCACATTGCGAGAGAAGCTATGGGGGACCGGTGGCGACCTTAAACGCACAATCCTATTTTTGACCCAGACGGGACTCAATGTGTAATGTAACTGATGTCGAACGCGGAAGAAGAAGAAAAAATGTGTACCTTATTTGATTTCATAGTTTTCAAATACTTTTAGTAAATAAAATGCGTTAAAAATGTTCACTGTAGTATATTTTAAATCCATATTGTTTAGTTAATTTTTTGGTAGCAATGTTTCAGTTTTTAATGCTACTTCAGTTCTCGAGCGAGTAATTAACTTGTTTACCTGGTGACTTCGGGTGAAAAGGTAGGTAAGGTGGCCAGTGCGGTTAAATTTACTTGCTTTGGATGTTCTGTGTTCGGCTTAAAAACATTATGAGAATATTATGGTCGCCTTATTTATAAGACCTTAAACAAAAGTTTAATAAAAACTGAAATTTTGAGAGCATGAAACTTCACTGTAGCAACGTACTGATGTGGGTAGTGGACTATCGCCTAGTCATTCAGGAAGAAAATAAACACTGTTGAGCTGAGATGATGTAGAAAGATTGTCAGATTAATTTAGACAAAGAAGAAAAGAAATAATGTCTTTCTAACAGATCTAAGCATTAAGGGCGTTAGACTTCTTCTTCTTCTTCTTCTTTTTCTTCTTCTTCTTCTTCTTCTTCTTCTTCTTCTTCTTCTTCTTCTTCTTCTTCTTCTTCTTCTTCTTCTTCTTCTTCTTCTTCTTCTTCTTCTTCTTCTTCTTCTTCTTCTTCTTCTTCTTCTTCTTCTTTCGTTCGCTTGAAATAAATTATCTATATCGGGTGATAGACTAATCAACAGCTCCTTTTCTAGTAAGCTGAAATATTTTGGCCATATCACACGCCACGGCGGACTGGAAAACAATTCATAGCAGCAGGCATGGTACCAGGCAGGAGGGGCAGGGGCTGACTAAAACTAAGATGGATATAGGATATAAATGTCTCCCTGGAAATGACAGTAGACAAAACGGAAGAGATGATGAGATACTGAAATTTTTTTCAGGCAGACCGTGATGAAAGCGACGTTCTGCAACAGATCTGGTGATATTTAAGCCATGAGTGCACGAGGCAATATGTCTATAAAAAAGAGTACTTCCTTGATAAAGAATTTGGTCCAAACGTTTGGTGCATTTGTACGCATCTTTTCCATTCATTCAGTTGCTCTTTCTTGTCACAGTGTTTTGTTGTTCGAATTTACTGATATTAGCTCAACTGCAGTCACTGTTGTTGACGACCATCAGTTGAGTCAATAAGCTCTCGTGGTGCTAGTAATTAATGGTGAATTTAAACAAATTATGAATTTCGTCACCATTCTCCACTATTTGCCAGTCTATTCTCGAAAGTTTGTAAATCAGCCTTGTTTCTTCTTGTTGCTTTCCAGATTTCAGAGCCATCCATGTAGGACAGATGATAATAACAATGGTTTTATATGTTGTGATCTTGGTGTATTGGATATGACATTTGATTTAAGCAAGCATTGTAGGCCAGAGTGTACCTTATTTCGAAATTGTAATCTAGATTATATACCTAAGTTGTATCCTTTCCCTTTGTCTATTTATTGTCATATTTACTGCCCTCATGACTGTCAACAGGGACACGCAGAAAAGATACCAAAGGGTATCGATTTGTTTTTAGCCAGTTTCTGCTTACATATGTTAATTTTTTTTTAATTGTCCCCATGTATAGTCTGTTCCTGTTACTTAACTTCTTTAGTGTTCCTAAGTATCCAGTAACTCCTAAATAAAATTCCGCAATCTATTCGCATCTACACTATCATATACCTGTTTCAAATCCACAGTAACTGTATGTGCATTTCTTTTATATTAACACATCCCCCCCCCCCCCTGCTATTTGTCTTATAATGCAAATATGATCTATTATTGATATATAGTGTGTATAATTATTAAAACAACACGAAACTTAAGGTCTTCAATTCCTGTGTGATCCCAGTGCTAACTTATGGTTGTGAGAGTTGGAAATCATCAGTATCAATCGATAAGAAACTAGTCGCTTTCGAGAATAGATGCCTCCGAAAGCTATTGAATGTTCACTGGTCGGACTTTAGGTCCAATACATCTATAAGACAGGAAACAAAACAAAAATATGTGTCTGATTTTATTAGAAAGCGTCGCTGGAATTACATCGGTCACGTACTCAGAATGGACATACAGAGACTTCCCCACCAAGCCTTCATATGGTCACCAGAAGGTAAAAGAAAACAGAGAAGACCAAAAGAAACTCTCCGTAGAACCATCACAAGGGAGAGCTCAACCATAGGTCTCAGTCGCACTCAAGACCTACATCAAGTGGCAAAGAACCGACAGGCGTGGAAAGCTATGACCTCTGCCCTATGCGCCATCTTTGGCACAAGAGGAATAACTAACTAACTAACTATAGTTATTAACACCAATGTGTTTGTACAGTAGGAACCTCAAGTAGGAGGGAAGAGGGGAAAGGGCGGGAGGGGGAGGGGTGTTGGACACAGCAGCAAATCTAATATATTTGACCGGTTCACAGGAGGTGACTATGTTGTTAGCATGATTCAGAGAACATACAGAGATGACAGTCAGAAATGTCCACTAATTAACTGAGGCACACAGGGCTATTCAACTAAGTTTACTCGCGGGCCAAAATCTTGAAAATGGGGATCGTCGCGGGCCAGTGGCCCGAGCCAAGTGTGGGACAATTATTAACACTACAGTTGAGAAAACTGTCAATGTGTAAACTTAATACCCTCTAAGACTGTTACGCCTAGGCGCCCTGGGGCCTAGCCTACGGTAAAATAAATGAAAAAGTCTCGTAAACCCTTATAATGTAAAATGTACTAAAATAATTTATAATGATTAAAAAATACTCACTTTTAATGAAAATACACCTATTTCCGGCTTGTTGTTTGAATAATAAATGAGCTTCAGCATCGTTACTTCAGTTGTATTGTCATAATAAAAATAGTAATGTAATTAATAATAACTGTCCACAGTTCGTTTCATATGGCATTGTTCAGGGGAAAAAAAAAACACCTGAAAGCTATAACTTGTTTTCATTTTTTCATAAACTGCTATTTCGTCCAGAATTGCTAGTATGCATTCATTCACGGTTTCTGAGTCTTTCTGGCTAATATCCACGAAACATGCAAAGAAGCTGATGTAGCTTTTTCTCGTTGAGCACAAGAATTCTGCAGCTACGCTGATGATAAACAGCAATTAACGACTCAACCTTTGATTTCCTAGCAGTAAAACCTTCTGGATATGATTTTCCAAAATCAGCGTGTTTCGTTGTAAAGTGCCGCTTAACGTTGTACTCCTTTACTGCCGACACACATTCGTTGCATAGCAAGCACAATGGTTTCGAATTAGGCATAGTTGGTGATATAAATAAATATTTCAGTGTCCGGTCATTGTTGAACGTACGATTTTCACACTCCCACTTAGCTTTCTTACTAGTACCAGCCATGGCATCAAGTATTTTACTTAATTATTAAAATTTAGGTAACTTAAAACACTGTTAAACTTAAAACACTGTTACTGTTTCAGTTTGTTACTACACAATCGCGTCCTGCAGTCTACGTCTGTCTGTGACTTGCACACTAGAGTTCTAGACGTTTACGAAAAATCTGATTATAATCTGACAACAAGATCACAAGCAAGTTTTCTGCGGTGTCCAGTGTCACTAATGTTCTGCAGCATCCATTGTCATTAGTCCGTGTGGTGTACTAGTGGTCAACTTTTAGGATGAGTTCCTCGCTGTTCTAAGCTCTAACAATCTGAACCGGGCTTGTATTTCCGTACGCCCCCTGTCAAATAAATATCTCACCTTCATTTGACTGTCCAGTGGAGCGACTGCTCCCTAGCGTGGTTACTTGATTCTTTCCAGCCTATCTTGTTACCTTTGGCTACAAACAGGCGAGTTCTGCTATTTGAAGTAACTTTTACCGTGAACTAATTACATTTCCATGCCTGAGAGATTCCCGCAGTTGTGGTATTGTCTTTCATACGTCGGTTCCCTTTTATCTTCGCATTTAGAGATCCCTGACAAACATTTCCTATTGTCACACTCGACACAACTGGTTTTTGAAGATTTATACAGAAACATTGACTGGTTAATTTTTTTTTTAATATACTACATTTCAGTGGCAACGATCGGCGGGCTACTTGCTAGACCTTTGCGGGCCAGATCTGGCCCGCTGGCCGCCAGTTGAAAAGCTAGAGGGACGTGTCCAAGAGGGGATGAGAACATTGTTATACAAGCTAGAAGCTGCTATTTGTATTAGTTCATTTTCAGCCGGCAGCGAAATATAGTACCACTCAGTATATGCGGCAAGTCAGGCTTACTGTGAACAAATGCACCACTTTCTGTAAGTATGAAGAATTCCAGAGAAATTTGACTAAAAAGCTCAACAAAATGGGAAAGCAGAAAAACGTGCACAAAACAACACAACGTAACGTTTCGGCCGGGCAGCCTTTCTCAAACATAAGTGAACTACATACTCTCCTCTCCTTGTTGTGACGTTTGTGTAGTTCACTTATGTTTGAAAAAAGCTGCCCGCCTGAAACGATACGTTGTGTTGTTTTGTGCACCTTTTTCTGCTTTCCCATTTTGTTGAGCTTTTTAGTCAAATTTCTCTGGAATTCCTTGTATTAGCTTGACTGCAGTCACCCCCATATTTTCTCCGTAAGTATGAAGCACATTGTTAGTATATTAAGGAAGCTAAGCACTAGTAAAATTTGCCGTAATAAACTTTACATCTTCCCGTTTAATTTCGTCGATGTGTGATTAGATTTACCCTGTATCAATGACAGTCATATCAGCAATAATAAATCTACCCAACACATTTCTATTCCATCAAAAGCCAACCCAATACAAAATCTTCACATTTAGAAGGAAAATGATATTAGTTTCTAAATGCAACGGAAACTCAACATGACATCTGAGGTTAATGCAAGTATCCATTTCTCTGACTACTGTAGCAGTACGTAACCGAGTAAACGTACTGAGCACTAATACCCATGCTTTTATGGACATGTCAGACCACATTACCGTGCAAGTCTTCAGTATCTACAAATAGTGTTAGGGCACCAGTAGTCATTATAATGTGACAAACTGAATGTCGAAAGAAGCACACAACCAACTAAACTAGGAATGGACTCGGTTAATACTGGATCATGGGACATTTGCTTGAGTGTCTTTGACAGGATGCCCGAGATGACTAGAACTATCCAACCCAGGAGTTCCATTTGAAATTAATATGACACGGCTGTGATAACAGTTACTTTTACTTATACAAGTGCTTGCTACGTCAATTTATGATTTGACTATCTTCAGAGATTGCAGACTTTCAAATATTTAACGGGTTTTCCTCTAATTCTCCAAGATCCTGACTCATGAAATGTGCAAAGTATAAATCATAGTAACAATGATTTTTCTTTTTTTTTTTTCGCTGCCGGCTGAAAATGAACTAATAAAAACAGCAACTTCTAGCTTGTATAACAGTGTTCTCATCCCGTCTTAGACACGTCCCTCTAGTGCCTCAGTTAATTGACCCCTCTTGTTGGATTATGCGCCCACTGGTCGCTGTCAAAGAAAAGAATAATCATCCTGCTGATTTTTAAAATACCCCACGTTTTTCTTCAACTCTCCCTTTTATTTTCCTTCTTTTTCTGTCAATTTGGCTTGCAATTTCTTGCATTTCTTCCAGAAACAGCGGCTTTTGTTCGGTTGCCACGACAACAGCACAAGAGGTGCAGAAAAAAAATGCATTTGAGTGTGAAGGAACGCCAAGAGAAAGCCATCGCCCTTAAGCCAATAGAAAGGAAATGAACCCCCATCATAAAGGCGAGTGCTGACAGCCACAACGAGGCAGAGTGACGGTATCCACGCCAATAACAAGACCTCCATATCCAGGCTGGAATAAAATTTGAAAGGCCCAAAGTCGAGCCGTAGCTTGAAAAGAAAATAGCACTTTACTTTTCTCGTCTCCAAAAGCACTTTCGCCATCTTGCTTTGTTTCCTCGTTGATTGTGTCCCGTAGAGCGAATTAAAATTGAATGTCTGGGTAACAAGGACGGGCAACGCACGAGAGGGAGAGAGCACTCCCGTCAGAGAGGGCATGCTCACTCGCCCGCTAGTTGGCGCTTCTACCCCTTTTGTGAAAAGGCTTTTCCTGAATCCCCCCAACTTAAAGCGCCTAATCTAGCTCCTATTCTTCCCACTGCTGTCAATCCCCGTCACAAAAAGCAATTTTCAAATCGTAAGCGAGAAAAGAACACCGGGTTTTATGGGAAGGAAAGTCGGGGGAGAAAACTGTTGTGAGAAATACAAGAAATCGTGGGATTTACACTGACATGAATACGGGTTGCGTGTGTATTGCGGAGGGGGTGCATACTTTTAAAATGCTAACGTAATGTATGTCGGTTCTTTTCTAGTACAGTGATTGTATGAAGATAAATGAGACAAATGGTTAATAGCGGCCCTCTAAGAAGTTTGATTTTAGGTACAAGGGGAGGCGATGGTTGTTAAGTCAGTTGAAGTCAGAATCAGAGAATAAATGGAATGGGGTCGCTACGAAGATGAATTCTAGTCGGTCCCCTCTTAAACCGGAACACATCAAAAGGATGTCTAGTCTAGCGAAGACCAGGCAAAGACCAAGTCTGGTTTCGGTCAATGCAGCAAATTTCACTAGTAGCTGTCCTAATGGCTTTCATACAAAGGCCGTTTAGGGTGAAGGATTAGCCACAAATCTTGGGTACTCTGAGGAGAAAAATGATGCTGCCAGTTAGCGTGGGACCACGGCTAGAGCATTTATTCTGTCCAGGAAAGCTTAGCTCGTGACATTTCTCTAGTTTTGTGTGTCGCTTTTCTTTTCTGCCTCGGATCTTGTCTCCGCCGCAAAGCTAACGAAAATACATCACCATATCAGTGTAGCGTGCGCAGTTAAGGCGGGAATATGATGCAGATGTGATCTCTAGCGCACGGTTACTTGTGTTTGACGGAGCACCCAAAATAAACTGTTTTATACGTGAATACAGCTTCAGCTGTGAAACCAATTAACGCTTCAGCAAAACGCAGATTAAACATTAGCAATAGCGGAGACGGTTAAAGAGATAGAGAGAAAGATAGAAAGAAAGAGAGAGAGAAAGAGATAAAGAGAGAGAGAGAGAGAGAGAGAGGGGAGCGGTAAACTACTCATTACTTCTTAGCTGCTGCCTTTTTTACAGAAACACATTGTTACTAATAATTACTTACTGTTGAAACGAGCTGCTGCCTTTTATACAGAAACACATTGTTACTAATAATTACTTACTGTTGAAACGAGCTGCTGCCTTTTATACAGAAACACATTGTTACTAATAATTACTTACTGTTGAAACGAGCTGCTGCCTTTTAAAAAGGAAACATTTTTACCAATAGTTAGTTACTGTTCAAACGATTCACTACAAGCTGGTAGACTTGTATATGTGTGTGTGTGTGTGTCTGTGACTGTGTATGTGTCGGTGTGTGTGTGAGCATGTGTCGGCGTGAGTATATGTGTGAAAGATGTTTGCTTCAATTTCCATGATTTGTTTACAATAAACATATATCTCTAATCCTCTATAAACTTAACAACGGCCTCGTCAGTCATTCTCCGTCTCCCGTAAACTTGATTCCTTTTAATTGTCAGCAGAAAGTCGTTTTCACTAGATAGAATTCACTAGAGCTGCTTTTGTGACATATCGTAGACTACAATAGTCTTCTGTCACATACTATATACTAGATCAGTATTCTGTTACATACTGTCGATTAGAACAATCTTCTGTCACATACTATATACTAGATCAGTATTCTGTTATATACTGTCGATTAGAACAATCTTCTGTCACGTAGCAAAGACTAGAATAGGCTTCAGTCACACACTGTAGACTAGAACAGACTTCTGACACATACAGTAGACTATAACAGTCTTCAGTCACATACCGCAGATCAGAACATCTTCCGTCACAAACTGTAGACTAGAAGCAATCTTGTGTCACATTCTGTAGACTAGAGCAGTCTTCTGTCACATCCCGTAGACTAGAAGCAATCTTGTGTCACATTCTGTAGACTAGGGCAGTCTTTTGTCACATCCCGTAGACTAGAAGCAATCTTGTGTCACATTCTGTAGACTAGAGCAGTCTTCTGTCACATCCCGTAGACTAGAAGCAACCTTGTGTCACATTCTGTAGACTAGAGCAGTCTTCTGTCACATCCCGTAGACTAGAAGCAATCTTGTGTCACATTCTGTAGACTAGAGCAGTCTTCTGTCACATCCCGTAGACTAGAAGCAATCTTCTGTGACGTACCGCTGTCTTGAGTATTCCTCTATCGTCTGTAACTGTTTGTTACATCATTTTGTCTTCTTTCACGATGCAACCATCGTCCTTCACACATACAACCACCAACAACAGTCTTCTATTACCTTTGCCGGTGCTTGACCTAGAGACACTGTTCCCTGTCTTAATTGTCCTAGATCGTTCCGGGCCGGTGTTGGAATTGTAACTTACCTTACATAATATTTTGTTTAATCATCTACTTCAGTCTACAGTTTCTAAACGAGGTGGGAGTTCATCATTTTTTAAGCAATCGCATCTAAAGCAGTGCATTTATGATACATAATACAAAGCATAACACTAATTTCTTGGTAGACTGAATATTTCCCCTAGGAAAGGACAGATGGTTGGGGGAGATGACATTCCCACTAAATGAATCACAAGTTTACACTTTAAACATTGTTACAAATGCCTAGTCTTATCCTTTTTTTTTTCAGTAGCCACAGAAGAGGCATCTACTTGTGGTGTCAGTGGCATCTCTATGCAGATAATGTTCGCAAACTGAGCTGTGATTATGTTTTCCCATAAATTCTGCAAATCCGAATAAGTTAAGACATTAGACTGTAAGGCTAACTTCCACTGATGCGTGTAAGGCTTATTGGGGTATACCCAAGAAACGACTGAGCACAGTATGCATAGTATAACTTTCTCAAAGTAGTCGCGGTTTGGTACATAAGAACTTTTTTTTTTTTTACACCATAGTAGTAGTTATTTTTTTTTTTAAACATCATATCAATAGGGAACCTTTATATACTGTAATTTTTACAGAGGTTAAAGAAAGAGAGAGAGAGAATGAGAGAGAGAGAGAGAGAGAGAGAGATGTATATATATATGGATAGATAGATAGATAGACAGACAGATAGAGAGAGAGAGAGAGAGGGAGAGAGAGAGAGAGAGAGAGAGAGAGACGGAGACACAGAGAGAGGAAGTAGAGAGAATGAGAAACAGTAAAGCATCTGGAAAAATATACAAAATTGCATTTAGCAGATCGCTAATGATGTCGATGTAAGGTTATAGAAGAAATGAACTATACTTGTAATAAACACACACACACACACACACACACACGCACACACACAGACGCACGCACACA
>CAJHNH020001655.1:89094-121594 GCA_905116865.2 Candidula unifasciata | reverse complement strand
AGTACAAATTAAGGTTAGTTATTACACATGTTGGTAAACTGAGAAGTGTCACCATCTGTTTACTAGTCAGCTATAGCTAGCTGAACAACATCAACTGTGTGCTTCATTATTTATCCTCCTCATCATCATTATCATTATTATCATTTTCTTCTTCTTCTTTTTTATCATCATCATCTTTTTCTTCTTTTTCTGATTCTTCCATTGACAAGACATGTGGTCAAGGCCCTTTGAGAACAAGCAACGGAATCATTGGAAAAAGAAGATTAATTATGACCTTGAGAGAATGAGGCACCTGGTTGTAACCAGAGGGTCTGGCCGGCTGACTACACTGAGAAAGGCAAAACGGACATTTAACTAAATCGTTACCAGTACCATTAGTACTGGAACTCTGCGCTGGCTGCTGAAGATGAGAACGAAGCATGCGTGGGAATACCCCGAGTCCTGTGATGTCAATTCTTGACTCAACTCAACTCAACTCAACTTTTCTACTTCTTTTTCTTTCTTCTTCTTTTTCTTCTTCTTCTTCTTCTACTTCTTCTTCTTCTTCTTCTTCTTCTTCTTCTTTTTCTCTTCTTCTTCTTCTTCTTCTTCTTCTTCTTCTTCTTCTTCTTCTTCTTCTTCTTTCTTCTTCTTCTTCTTCTTCTTCTTCTTCTTCTTCTTCTTCTTCTTCTTCTTCTTCTTCTTCTTCTTCTTCTTCTTCTTCTTCTTCTTCGTCGTCGTCGTCTTCTTCTTCTTCTTCTTCTTCATCTTCTTCTTCTTCATCATCTTCATCTTCTTCCTCTCTTCTTCTTCTTCTTCTTCTTCTTCTTCTTTCTTCTTCTTCTTCTTCTTCTTCTTTCTTCTTCTTCTTCTTCTTCTTCTTCTTCTTCTTCTTCTTCTTCTTCTTCTTCTTCTTCTTCTTCTTCTTCTTCTTCTTCTTCTTCTTCTCTTCTTCTTCTTCTTCTTCTTCTTTCTTCTTCTTCTTCTTCTTCTTCTTCTTCTTCTTCTTCTTCTTCTTCTTCTTCTTCTTCTTCTTTCTTCTTCTTCTTCTTCTTCTTCTTCTTCTTCTTCTTCTTCTTTCTTCTTCTTCTTCTTCTTCTTTCTTCTTCTTCTTTCTTCTTCTTCTTCTCTCTCTTCTTCTTCTTCTTCTTCTTCTTCTTCTTCTTCTTCTTCTTCTTCTTCTTCTTCTTTCTTCTTTCTTCTTCTTCTTCTTCTTCTTCTTCTTCTTCTTCTTCTTCTTCTTCTTCTTCTTCTTCTTCTTCTTCTTCTTCTTCTTTTCTTCTTCTTCTTCTTCTTCTTCATCTCTTCTTCTTCTTCTTCTTCTTCTTCTTCTTCTTCTTCTTCTTCTTCTTCTTCTTCTTCTTCTTTTCTTCTTCTTCTTCTTCTTCTTCTTCTTCTTCTTCTTCTTCTTCTTCTTCTTCTTCTTCTTCTTCTTCTTCTTCTTCTTCTTCTTCTTCTTCTTTTTCTTCTTCTTCTTCTTCTTCTTCTTCTTCTTCTTCTTCTTCTTCTTCTTCTTCTTCTTTCTTCTTCTTCTTCTTCTTCTTCTTCTTCTTCTTCTTCTTCTTCTTCTTCTTCTTCTTCTTCTTCTTCTTCTTCTTCTTCTTCTTCTTCTTCTTCTTCTTCTTCTTTTTCTTCTTCTTCTTCTTCTTTTTCTTCTTCATTTCCAAACAGGCAGTCGTCATTTTGTTGTGCTGTTTAGAGACACGCCGTCCCAACCTCTCTTTAATCTGTTGTCTTTAACGATATGCTTACTAAAAGACAGTGAGAACGTGCGAGCGCGGAGCCCTCACCTCCACTTTGTATTAGAATTGTCTTGACATCGCCTTGGCATTGTCACGGACTAGAATTATTGAAGACCTAACACTTCATACGGCAACAACAGTTTTTGTTGTGATACTGTTTAAATATAGTCTGTGGGCACACTGTGGCTCTGATAAATAACATTCTCACAAACAGCAGTTCTATTTACTTCTATTGTTAAACAGCGAATAGTCACTTTTTTTTGTGTGTTTTTATATGGACTTGTTTAATGCCGTCTGCTTGGGTTTGTTGCTTGTTTTAGAAATCAACTTCATGACACATCGGATATGACCATAGGGCCTGGATTTAAAGAGCTGTAGTGTGGTGTGTATTAGGCGGAGCACCAGCGCAAGAGAAACACCAAGACGTTTATTGTGTCACTGCAGCTCCTAGTATTTTGATTACTGCTAGTGTGGGTGGGGAAGACTATACACAAAAGAAACGTCTGGTTATTATATAGATGTGCCTTGTATACAGATACCGCAGCCATGTAACACTTCAGGAGTGAGTGAATCTAGGCCATTGCTCACATTCATAGAAATAATTATGTACTGGAAGATTTAAATTTACTGAGCCTATTTATCACCCACACAACACCAAACATGATCATTTGAATCTGTTTCCCACATACGAAAACGAATACCTACTATAATGCATGGACATTTGAATCTGTTTCCCACATACGAAAACGAATACCTACTATAATGCATGGACATTTGAATCTGTTTCCCACATACGAAAACGAATACCTACTATAATGCATGGACATTTGAATCTGTTTCCCACATACGAAAAACGAATACCTACTATAATGCATGGACATTTGAATCTGTTTCCCACATACGAAAACGAATACCTACTATAATGCATGGACATTTGAATCTGTTTCCCACATACGAAAAACGAATACCTACTATAATGCATGGACATTTGAATCTGTTTCCCACATACGAAAACGAATACCTACTATAATGCATGGACATTTGAATCTGTTTCCCACATACGAAAACGAATACCTACTATAATGCATGGACATTTGAATCTGTTTCCCACATACGAAAACGAATACCTACTATAATGCATGGACATTTGAATCTGTTTCCCACATACGAAAACGAATACCTACTATAATGCATTGACATTTGAATCTGTTTCCCTATACGAAAACGAATACCTACTATAATGCATGGACATTTGAATCTGTTTCCCACATACGAAAACGAATACCTACTATAATGCATGGACATTTGAATCTGTTTCCCACATACGAAAACGAATACCTACTATAATGCATGGACATTTGAATCTGTTTCCCACATACGAAAACGAATACCTACTATAATGCATGGACATTTGAATCTGTTTCCCACATACGAAAACGAATACCTGTAATGCATGGACATTTGAATCTGTTTCCCACATACGAAAACGAATACCTACTATAATGCATGGACATTTGAATCTGTTTCCCACTTACGAAAACGAATACCTACTATAATGCATGGACATTTGAATCTCCTCGTTACATAATCAAACATGAACAAATGGAATTTGAACACATTATTTTCCAAGTGTGGGTTCCGGAACCCCATTGTGCTGAAAAAAAAAAAAAAAAAAAATAGATCAGCTGCCTTCCCAACAAGCATGTCGTAGAAGTCGACTAATTGAATGCTTTCTTCAAAGTAGGAGTTCATCTGCCCGAGCGGCAATGAACAACCAACTGCCTCCAAACAAGCCAGTAAAACGGATGTACACGCAAAACTAAATCCCTTGCACTAAGCCAAAGTCCACATGGACGAACAGGCAGGACTTTGCGATGGAGCCTACAGCTGGTGCACAGTCACATGGACGAACAGGCAGGACTTTGCGATGGAGCCTACAGCTGGTGCACAGTCACATGGACGAACAGGCAGGACTTTGCGATGGAGCCTACAGCTGGTGCACAGTCACATGGACGAACAGGCAGGACTTTGCGATGTAGCCTACAGCTGGTGCACAGTCACATGGACGAACAGGCAGGACTTTGCGATGGAGCCTACAGCTGGTGCACAGTTACATGGACGAACAGGCAGGACTTTGCGATGGAGCCTACAGCTGGTGCACAGTGAAGAATGAAGAACACATTATCTACATAGCAAGACCTGGAACTCATCGACATTTACCCATTTTCATTGTTTATAAAGTATGTTACACTTGGATGTCTGAAAACTATTCATTATATTGTCAGTCATGCAGCTGACTGATATTTGAATATATTCGATAGATACTGGGATAAACTTTTGGAAGACATAATGTAGTAATATTTCAGAAATAGACTAAAGTGCCAAAGGCTTCTCTGCTTGTGGTTTCTGGTCACTATATCTCCTAGGGTCAACTAACTTCTAACCCCGCCGCCAGTTTCTGTCAGGACTGTGGTGTACCAGACGTGTTAAATGTGTTTGAGTAAACAAGTGAAGTGTACAATATATTTCAGTTAGTTTTTTTTTTAATTTTTAAACGCATGCTCAACTTCTGTGACAAACATTATGAGAACGTTATCGCTGCCTTGAATACTTAAATCTAATCTGGTCAAACCATATAATTCTTGGACATGTTATACCCACAACTCAGTTATATGGTTTTTTGTTTTCATCACTAATATTGAAGATTATATTTTTTAACCTGTCGTTGTTGTTTGTTTTTGTGCGTGTCGTACTATTGATTTGTTATTACATGAAATTAGAATATTTCCTCTCACTCCTGGGAGCTAATCCATGTATATTAGCAATGTAAATAAGTTAAAAACAAACTGGTTCCCGTTAGCTTACTTGTGTACAGCATGTTACAATGTTAGGTATCATAGCTTTGATTTTGTTTAACAATATACATTTTTTATTAATTAAATCTAACAGATTAATTTCATGTTTGCAATTCTAATTACATCAGATGTTTTCTTCTTATGTCTCTGATGTTGATTTACTTGAGAAAGAAATAATTGTCACCATATTGTATTCTGGTCTACACTGTCCTATGCTGTAAGGCTGTGTCTTTCCCTGATATCCTATGTCTCTGTTAAGTAGTGATAGATTTCCAGTTGATGCTGGCTCCACCTTACAGTAGTTAGTGTACTTGGTTACCAAGACAAGGACAGCAAATTGGCTTAGCCCAGACCAGTGAAAGAAAATTGTATTCTCCCGTTCTGTACCTCATCCATGTCACTCGCTGCTGATTATGTAGGTAAAGCTCAAAGTAGAAACGAACCCAGTAAGAACCTTAAATCTTTAAATTTTGATTGGTCACCCTCGTTTCTTCAACCCACCAATGTCCCATTTCAGTACATGTTAGTGATTCTCTATAGCCGGATTTTCTGTTAGGCGTAATTTTTAAAGGATGTGGGAGTTGGCCCCTGATCACATACTGGTAGGATTACCCATTGTAGTGATTGGGAGATTGAGGGGGGAGGGGGGTAGGGGGGTGCAGCATCATCTAAGGACAGAAATGGAAGAAAGCTCCTTTCTCTTTACCCGGACCTTGACTCAGAGTTAAAATTCGTACTGTTGGTAGCACCCAGATAAAATTACCGCCCCCTCTGCTGCACCCATCACCTCCAACAGGCGAATAGCTATAGTCGTTCGTCCAATTCTGGACCTTAGTCCTGATCCAGAAATTTGCGAACACATCTATTTGAAAAGTTTTATGCAGACATAAATCTGCTAAATGTGTCTGCTAAATGTTGAAAAGAAACGATCCTTTAGGATTCAAGGGATTAACAGATCTATTTTATTTCCTAAATCTAATGTAAGGGATGTAAACGAAAAGAAATATTTAAAGGAATTTAACTCCAGCGAAAATTCAATTTTACTGACTGTTACAATTGATAAACTAAAATACATAAACCTAGCCGCCAATATGATTGTTAAGTTAAACATTGAGGCTAAAATGGCGACTGGAAATTCAACCCTTGTAGTGGTTACTGTTTAGGAGTAGTTAACGTGTTAAAATGTTGAGAAGAAACGATCCTTTGAGAATCAAGGGAGGTAACTGACCAATTTCATTTCTTAAATTTCATGTACGGGATGTAATAGGACACATATAATAAAAAGAATTTAACTGCAGCGAAAGTTTATTCTTACTGACTGTTACAATTAATAAAAGAAATTTACATAAACCTGGACTCCAAGGTGACTGTTAAATTAAAAATTGCGGCTATAATGGTGACTGAAAATTTAGCCCTTTTAGTGGTTACTGTTTAGGAGTAGTTAACAGTTGACTTAACATGAACAAATACAATACAGGGAGGCGATGTGCTCGGTTGTATAGATTTTTCACAACTAATGGGTTTAAAATTATTTAGAATCTGAACGCACTCTAGAGGAACAAAATCTGGTTGAACAAAACGGAGGGATCCTAATTTGTGCGTGCGTTGTGTATGCTCTTGTGATGTGTGTGCGTGTGTCTAACGGGGGTGGGGTGGGTGGAGGGGGCTGGATGGGAAATGATCATTAAAAGTACAATAGTTATTTGCGTTACGAAGCTAATTCGTCCTAATTCGAACCCAAATGTTCGCGAGCAGAAGCCATATCTCATTGAAATTAGAGCAAATCCATTTAATCCGTTCTCTCGACCCAGAAATATATTTTCTAAGAGAAAACAAACAAACAAGTTTCATCGTAATTTAAAAAAAAAAATTGGTGCCGTACATAATAACCTTCAGCCAGCTCCCACAACCTTTCCAAAATACTTTCTACAGAAAATCCGACTTTAGGAATTTCTTTGTGAAGCTGGGTTCTGGTGCTGATGCATTGACCACAAGTAGTCTGACACTGGAGGTCATGGCAATAGACAAAGCAATAACATGGCTGGAGACACAGACTTTTTCCCCCGCGCATGATTTCTCAGTGACTCAAAGAACATGCTCAGGGTGATAGAGAAAGGCTGGATACAAAGACAATCTGTGGAGTCTCTAAAGCGGTCCGGGCTGACATATATTAGTTTCAGACTGTGTCAGGGCAAGCAGTCGTGCAAGGAAATGAGCAAGCTGAACGGCTTGCAGGTACTGTGCAAAGTGGACAAGCCATTGACTACGCTGCTATTTTGAAAGAACTACGAGAAGTAAGACTGTTGCAAGAAACAAGTGATGACAATGAATCTGCAACCATGACCAGACTGCAAGGTTAAAAGGGGTGGGGCTAGACAAGAGCACTATGCAGGGAGCCAGGGAAGAATAAGAAACCAACAGAAAGCTGGTGTCGAGAGTCATTAGATGCTGCGGGATTTACAAAGCACTTTTGGACTGAACTGCTGGATGTGCAGTGAAGATAATCAGTCGACTAACTAACTACAATAGCCTTCAGAACTTGCAAATTCTCAACATTGGCTTGTGCTACTTTATGTTGTCCTGAACTAGCTGCCTCTCCACAGCTAAAAACACTGTGAATTCCTTCCATTTCGTCATTTGTTGAACCAGCTCCCACTTGCTTTCATTTCGGCAAAGATAGCATTACTTGTATTCGCCCCTAAATGTTTGTGCAAAAGTAGCGTTCCGGCATAGTAGGGCCTCAGTAACACTTTCTCCGGCAAGATGCTTTTCTTTAATCCAAACTAACAATAAGCGTTCTACTTCTTCTAACACTTGAGACATTTGCTTGTTTAACAGTCACTTCTTCAGTCGTCTCTTAAGCATGTGACAAACAATGTTCAAAACGCGCACAACTGATGCTGTTCGATAGCTGAAAAAAAGAAGCGGCTTGCACGTGCTTTCTCGTGCCGAGAACGTGTTCACAGGTCGAGTTACAATTTGTACGGAAAAAGTGTTCTTGGGCTAATTTGTTGGTGACTCCAGGCGTTCGCCACACGGGCTACCACGGTATATAACTTGTTAGTATCACATCGTTTAGAATATATATTCTCTGACATGGTGAAAATAAGTGGTTCTTCTATGCACCCTGTCACTATCTAGGCTTCGGGCAACCGCGGCAATGAATTAAGACTAGTTGAAGTACTTTTATAATGCAGACTCAAAAATAATCTTTGCGTAATTACATACAGTCTAGTAAAACCTGGATGAAGCAGTGACATATACATGTTTATCAACACGTGGCAGACACATACAGAGTGACGTAATACTGGTGAAGTCTTGCAACCATTGTAGACAACCCAATATAATAATACAAAACAGGAAATGGCGATGTGCGTATGGCAGTCATGACAAGTTAGCATCAGTTAGCCACAGCAGTGTTTCCCAAACATTTCTTAGTCGCGGCACTTTATTTTAATTTTTAAAAATTGCCACGGCGCCCTAACCTGAGTAAAAGTTGGACTATATGCATCGCATGTTAGAGATTTAAAAATTGCCATGGCGCCCTAACCTGAGTAAAAGTATAACTATTCGCATGTTAGAGATTTAAAAATTGCCACGGCGCCCTAACCTGAGTAAAAGTATAACTATTCGCATGTTAGAGATTTAAAAAAAAAAACAAATTCTTGTATCATCAAATATTTGGCAGGGCCTCTGTGAAGAGGTTGCGGCTCCCAGGGGCGCCTCGGCGCACAGCTTAAAGATCACTGATCTACAGTATTTCTGATTAGCAAGAAAGTAAACTACAACAGCTTCTGGTGTGGTATCCGCTAATTAGGATGATCTTTACTGTACCATCATTCTGGTTTTGTTTTATTTTTATTTTTTTCCAGATCTGCACAGGGATGCCAGTTTGGAGATTTGTTTCCGGTTTTACGAAAGAAAAAGACCTTTGTAAACGCGTACATCTTTGAGATTAAAAAAATAAAGTCAAGATATTTTGCGCAGCTAAATCATTCTGCCAAACATTGGGAAGTAAATGCCAGCATACAATGACAGATGCTCAGGAAACGAGCGCTGTAGGCAATTCATTCTCTGCCTAGTTTACTAGTATCGTAGAGCGGTCATCGAGAACTTGAGACATGTTTATTACTGTGTTTTGTAGCAAAGAGTCACAGTGACATATTGTAGCACAAAACCGCAGTGACATACATTAGTTCAGAGCCGCTGTGACATATTGTTGCTCAGAGCCGCAGTGACATATTGTAGCACAGAGCCGATGTGACATATTGTAGCACGGAGCCGCAGTAACATACATTAGCTCAGAACATCTGTGACACATTGTAGCACAAAGCCACAGTGACATACAGTAGTTCAGAGCCGCAGAGACATATTGTCGCCTAGAGCCGCAGGGACATACTGTAGTACACAGCAGCAGTGGAATACTGCAGCATATAGCAAAAGTAAAATATTTAAACACACAACAGACGTGACATATTGTGATACAGAGCCGCGGCGACGTATTGTAGCATACAGCAGCAATAACATACTGTAGCAGAGTGGCAGTGACAATTTGTAGCACAGAACCGCAGAGACATATTACAGCATACAGAACCATATGATATAAAGTAGCACAGAACCACAGTGACATTTTGTAGCGCAAAGCCACAGTCACAAATTGTAGCACAGAGCCGCAGTGACATATTGCAGCAGAGAGTTGTAGTGACATATAATAGCTCACAGCAGCAGTGACACATTGTAGCACAGAACTACATTGACATATTGTAGCACAGAGCCGCAGTGGCATATCGTAGCACAGAGCCGCAGTGACATATTGTAGCACGTAGCCGCCGTGACACATTGTAGCACGAATCCGCAGTGAAATATTGTAGCTAAGAGTCGCAGTAACATATTGTAGCACACAGAGCCGCAATAATATATTGTAACACACAGCCGCAGGGACATATAGTAGCACAGAACCGCAGAGACAGAGCAACAGTTACATATTGTATTACAGAACCTCAGTGTCATTTTGCAGCACTGAGCGGCAGTAACATATAGTAGCAAAGAGTCGCAGTGACATATTGTAGCTCACAGGAGCAGTGACATACTGTAGCTCAGAGCCGCAATGACACATTGAAGCACGGAGCTGCAGTGACATATTGTAGCACATAGTACATTTCAGATCATGCCTGTCCGAGTGCTCCTTTCCTCGTGTTCTTCCTTTTGTACTGCAGCGATAACAGATCACGGCCACTGATCCTCAGCGATTATGTCATCAAAGCATTCTCATCCGTCTGCTGTTATGAACAGAGCTAACAATTCAAGGCGGCAAGAAATCGCAAATTCCGCGGCATGTTTTGTCTAATTCCGTTGCTTATTACAGTGCAAAAAATACCACAATGCTAGTTTTAATCTATGCAAAATGAACGACACTTTTACTATTAAAAACCACTAATCCTCACCAAATAGGTATACCAAATCGTTCATATACGTTATTTTTTAATGCACAGATTAGCTCAGATATGTAACAGAGTTGGAACGACTCTAGCCGTACAAATTTAATGGATTTGTGAACAGTTTCAAGTAAGATGCAGCTCAATACATCACAGGGAACGCAAGAAGCTGTGTAAGAAATGATATCCTGCTATAGTGAACGCAGAATTCCATGCTTTTACAAAGGACACAAGGCGTTGTTTAAAATCGGAGGCAGTAGCGATGTTTTCAAGCAGAAATATGCAACTGTTTGTAAGGTTCACAAGTAAACACAGTCTATATTCTTTTAAGTCGGCTCTGTGGCTAAGTCGATGCGAACGCTTCGTAATGCCCGGATGTCGGGTTCGATCCCAGCTGCGGGCCATGCGCCTTGCTTTGGTTTCGACAGTGGTATCAAAAAAGCCGACCGTCCAGTGGGTAATGACAAACTATTGGACGTAAATTTGCCTATAAAAACCACACAGCAGCCAGTGGCTGTTGGGGTTGGTTCTGCAACGTCCTGTAAAGGATACGCAACTAACCATATTCCTGTAAACTAGCCACACGGAGATGTCCCGAGTAGTTATCAGATGGACCCTGACACAGAGAAATAGTTGAAATGTGTGACATAATTTCCTTCACACCTGTAGAAGTGACATAAAAACTGTGACACCTCTAGATAAGGTTAGGTCAGAGTGCTGAAATGTTCTATAATTTCACAACAGAAATTCAGTTGAAGCAAATGAAACAGATCACGTGACACCCTTACATTCGAATCTATATATACGATAGCGCTCTCTTTGAAAGGACTCAGTCTGTTGTTGGCTTCTTACTTTCATCAAATTAGCGATCAGCAGCACTGTACATCTTTACAGATGCTGGCTGCAAGGGAAAATGTGGGCAATTTCAGACAAGACATTGAGTCGGGCACTAATATAGACATCGATAGCCATGTATGACTGTCTCAGACAAAGTCAGAATGTTAATAATGTGTTGGCAGTGAAAAGGTATTTTGTAGCAACACTGACAGCTTTTTTAATTGGATTTTAACTCAGCTATGTTCGATTTCAGAAGCAACGAACGAGATATAATGGCTTCACTGCAGATTGAATGCGTTAGTTATTGTTGGCTATGTGTAAAGTTAGTTTTAAAATCATATTAAAAATACGTTTAGACAACGGATCAACATCGTGGCACTAGGGTAGTAACCCATAAGTGCTCCGTTCTATTTCTTGCTCAAGCGCGGGTCTGAAGAATCTCAGCGCAGTGACCTTGAGCACTCGAGGCGGACGCCATGCCTCGAGACCTTGCAGCCCCTTATTGTATCTCAAACCATCATATCAAATATATACGGAAAAATTCAACGGGCCAGTTCCTTTCTGTAGAATTTGTAACTTCCGCGGTATTTAATTCCGCGGCTTGGCGTTAAACTCCGCGGGCCGGGGTAAATCGTTGGCCCTAGTTATTAGAATGTCATAGACGCTTGCTGCGGCGTCCGTGGCTCAGGCGTTGCGAGTCAGACTCTAATTCCAACGTACCGCGATCGAAACCCACTGCTGGCTGTGTGGATTTTTATCAAGGTATTGGTCTCAAAGACCAACCCCACGTCCTCGTCGTGAGAGGTGGTAACAGGACAAAGTAGGGGATTGCTAGGTGTGGGCGAAGTATGGTGTGGCCTCGTGCCACGGGACCGCTACGGTAGCCATGAAGACCACCCTGGGTCACCCCGAAACGTCCTGGCCAACGGGGCTCTGGTGAAGTTGCGACAGGCCTAGCAAGCCGGCAATGGATTTTTTACCGCTACAAAAATCAAAATGAGATATAAACGGACTGATCAAACGGTAAACAGAACCTTTTATCTCCCTCGACAACCATAGCGGTAAAAGAGGAAGTTAAGAAGAAGAAGAAGAAGATTGGGGGGGGGGGGGAGTCGCAGTTCGACCCAGCCTAAAATGGGTAACAGGATGGCTGTCTTGGAAAAGTAAAGACGGTCGGCGTAATGCTGACCACATTACCCGCCTAGTGCCGATGGTCTCTAAAAATATAGGTGCTCTTCCCATATTCCCGATGCACCTGAGGCGTGAAAAGGGATTTTACTTTAACTTTTTACAGACGCTTGTTAGTAAAATCATCTCTACAAAAAGTTTCAGTGTATCAATTCTGCGCCGCTAGCGAGAATTAAATATACCATGCATCTGTGTATTGATATCTCTAATATACAGTGAGGTATCAGCCCATGAGTTGTCAGTGTCTGTAACAAGCAAATACAGTGTTAGCTTATGAAAGCTTTGTGGCTGAAACATATACGTTATGTATCAGCCTCAAAATATTAATCTTTGAGGTACATACGGGATGTTTCAGTATACCAGTGTTGACTATGACATCGATGATTTTATTGTTGGTTTATGATTTTTTTAAAAATACCTTGATAAAGACTTGGATCGAATCGTGTGGTTGTCTTTTACCTTGTCCTCCGATGAGCTTGCTGGCAATAGTTTGGGTTGTGTTAAACTATACAACTGGAGACTGTTTCAGCTACTCTACATACAATGTGATTTTGTTGACTATCCTTCCGGTACCATCTAGCAATTGACACTTCTCTTCAGCTGTAACCAAAAAGGCTTACAAACTTACCCAAATGTGGCAAACTTCAGCCCCCGCTGTCTGGTCAATTGGGCTAAATCTGGGATAATCTCCGTACAATTTTAGACTTGGGAGAAGAAAAAGCCCCCAGCACACAAAACGTGTAGCCACGGAATGCAAAGTTGTTGGCTCCTCAAACATCTCCACGATCATTGTACAATGAAGCTGCAAGACAGAATCCGGGCATGTGACTATCGGTTTTTGAGATCTGGTGACCACATATAGAGAGAAAGTAGGAAAAAGTCGGTTTTGGCATGACGTAAGAGCTACAACACAACTAGACTTGAAAGTTAACAACCACAGTGGAAAAAAACACAACCGCACGTGGAAATATAAAAACCACATGCAGAGAAAACACAACAACACGTAGAAAACACACAACCAAACGAGGAAATTACACAACCACATGCGGCAAAAATATAACCCCATGTGGAAATAATTCAAAAACATGCGGAAAAGACACAACCACAAGTGGAAATAACACAACAACGCGTGGAAATAATACAACCACATGCGGAAAAAACGCAACCATATTGGTAATGTTGGTAGTGTACTACTAACTGTTTAAAAACCCGAAAAGACACACACATACGCTCGCGCACGCGTGCACACATACACAAAAAATGTAGCAGTGCTAACACGGCTCCTGCAAAATCAGTTGCATCATCATCATCATCATCATCATAAACCACTTCTGCCGTTAAGCGTTTCAGTAAACCAGTGTTGACTATGACAAGAAGAAGAAGAAATAATTTGCGATCCAGTGCACGTTGGCTGCCACTGGCTACTCTCATTCCGTGAAGGCGTAGAGTGTCTTTAATGTTGTCGATCCAGAGTTTCCGCGGCCGTCCTCTTGCTCTTGTAGCTGATCTTCTGAGATGTGCTTGTAATGGTATTTGATCTTGCGGCATTCTAACGAGATGGCCAAACTACTTAACCTGCTGTTTCTTGCTGAATCTAGTACATGGTGTTGTTCCCACAATACGCCTGATAGTTTCATTATTCCCTTGATCTCGGATGGTTAGGAAAAGAAAATCAGCTGCAACTATCGTAAACTAGCTGTGAACGACAGCACCACGTGTCAGCGACTTTTTTAGGACAAACATCAAAGAATATAAAGTGGTCACAACATGGAGGTCGACTTTAGCTGTATATCTGTTATTTCAATATTTACATATCTGATATTCCTTGTTTAAAGTCATAATTATAATAAGAAGAAGAACTCGATGGTATCTCCCTAGATGCGCTGCAATTATAATGGCAATCAATGTTTCCAATGTCTCCATCTCTGTGTTGTTAGACTTCCATCGAATTCTTGTGTGTGTACTCCCACCCAAGTACTGCCACTTCTCATCCTTCATCGTGACTCATCTGTTCTGACATCTCTTCGCAAATGTGGAATGAACTATCAAGGCTGCTTCTGTTTACTCCATCTACTGTTAATGTGATACCACATGCCCAACTAGCTTACCTAGACGGGTACTGACGTCTGCCTCCCCCACGTGCATACATTTATTTCCATTGTTACTTATAACTGGTTATTCTGTACAGCTTTAAGCGGAAACCCTGGCACGTACGCTTATCGTTTCTTAGATACATTGCCGCTGCAATAAAGTATTTACTTAAGGTACTGAACTACTAACTTGACGCTAACATTATATCGACAATCAGGTATTGACGCCAAACTTTATCTGTATTAAATAAACAAGCATTGTCCTGACAAGGAACAAAGCTACTTTCGAAATCCCATTTCACAAACCTTCTGATAGAAAATGAAAGACAAATGTAATTAAGGTAATTAACGATAAAGCCCGCTATTTGTAGTTTCTCCCTTGTTGACATCGTCATGTGATCATTGTTGAGTGGGCGCTTACTTGCGAGCTTCTGACACGCCAAACACGAACCTCATTCTTGCCAACATTAACGAGCCAATACAGTGTTAGCCCCTCGACTCTGCCACAAACGAAGACGGTCGGGGTTCCGGAGTACAAGTGCATTAGTAATTGTAACATTCTTAAACCCGCTAACGAATAACAAAAACTCTTAAATTAAACCCGCGATTGTGATCCGGTCGCTTGTTAATTTAGCAATTTGAAAAGGAAGAAAGACTAACAAGAAAAGAGGATGGAAAGTGGGATGGCAATAAGCCAATGAAATGAAATATTAGTATAATTGTCCCTAGCAAAATCTAAATATGAGAGCGATAGTGACTGGGTTGTATCAATATCTAGACTTCATCAGTTAAAGAGAGAGCTTGTTTGTCAGGGCAACTCAGGGTAAGCAAATTTTCAGAATCCTTACTTTGATGTACTAATTGTCATCGACAGACATTGTTTACTTCAGGGTCAACAATTGCAATTGCAACCAAAATAAACAATATGAAGCAATAATTGACACACACACATACACGTGCACGACTTTTTTGAATTTCAAATCTAGCCTTAGTTCTAGAATCGATGTGCACCGAATATAACTTGATAGAACATAGATCTCAGCTTTCGATCGATTTTTACAGAAATCAGTAAAACCGCCCGCCCTGTGACAGTGCGACAGATACAACATCAATAATATTTTACCGAACGCTTTACTTTCGTGCTTCCTTCGCTAATGAACCTTGATTCTTTGCCCGATTCCAAGTCTGCAATTTTCTCCGTTCCATTGCTGGTCTCTCCATTGTTAATGATCGAAAATAAAAGGGGATTTAGCAAGACTCGCAATTTAACTCCCCTGCTATCTTTGTCGGATAGCGTGTCCGGACCCCGGTTAATGAGGGGAGGGCTGTGTCTCCGTCTCTAATTTGTACATTACCGTAAAGCTGACCATTGTCGAGAATTAAGTACATCGTTGTTCGTTCCATACGGGTTATTGTGCATTTTTTGTTATGTGTGTTTTTCCCTTTTTTAACATACACAGGCTGATTGTGGTTGAAAAGACAACCAACCACTAACTGGAAATAATGTACCTAATTTAGCGTAGTTTATTTCTACCTTCCTTCTCTCCCCCCCCCCTTCTTTTCCCACCCCCTTTCTGTGCTGATTAAGCTAGAAGGGTTTTGAAGAGGATGAGGGCTGGCGGGTACGTTCTGCTCATGGCGACCCTATATTATTGATATTCATTGTCTTTGGAAAATTGCGCTCAAATTATCCAGTGATTTTTGTGCCCAAGGATGCTAGAATTCATTGCTAGTGTTTGCAGATATTTTAATTATTCATAGAAGTTGTGATTCTAGAATCTAGTAATGCCAGTAAAAGTAAGTAAAGGTTTCCTTTCCACGCCTACAGGCGTATTGGGACTATAGGGCTAGACCTATATTATATAAACCAATCGGCACTTGGTAGGTGATGTGGTAAGCAGCAATCCTGGAATCTAGTAATGCATATAACTGAATCCTTTAGAGAACCTGGTAATAACATTAATTATTAATTATCCTCATGATTATCATCAGGTACCTCACCGACAAGTAAGTGTGTTCTTCTATCTTTCTACTTCTTTCTATGAGTGCCGTTCACAATACTTTCTGTTACTTGATTAATTCATCACCGACAAGTAAGGGAGATCGTTCTTCTCCACATCTTGAGGTCTTCAAAAACATTTAGAGCCTATCTGTTTGTGGACGGACACCTAGCATTTAGGGCCTATCTGTTTGTGGAATTACTCCTAGCATTTAGGGTCTATCTGTTTGTGGACGGACACCTACCATTTAGGGCCTATCTGTTTGTGAAATGACTCCTAGCATTTAGGGCCTATCTGTTTGTGGACGGACACCTAGCATTTAGGGCCTATCTGTTTGTGGACGGACACCTAGCATTTAGGGCCTATCTGTTTGTGGACGGACACCTTACATTTAGGGTCTATCTGTTTGTGGACGGACACCTTACATTTAGGGTCTATCTGTTTGTGGACGGACACCTTACATTTAGGGCCTATCTGTTTGTGGACGGACACCTAGCATTTAGGGCCTATCTGTTTGTGGACGGACACCTAGCATTTAGGGTCTATCTGTTTGTGGACGGACACCTTACATTTAGGGTCTATCTGTTTGTGGACGGACACCTTACATTTAGGGTTCATCTGTTTGTGGACGGACACCTTACATTTAGGGTCTATCTGTTTGTGGACGGACACCTTACATTTAGGGTCTATCTGTTTGTGGATGGACACCTACCATTTAGGGTCTATCTGTTTGTGGACGGACACCTAGCATTAGGGGCCTAACTGTTTTTGGACAGACACCTATCATTTAGGGCCTATCTGTTTGTGTGCTGACGCCGTGCCATGCCATGACAAGGGATATCAACAATCTTCTCTCATTGTCTCCATCATTTTCCTTTCCCGTAAATATTACCAGCTGTTACAGCGATCTAGGTCCTTTTCACCTAATGTGGCAAATATAAATTAGTTAGGTAATCAGTTAAAGAACTGGATAGTGACAGAACTGCGTAATGAGTTTTGCTAAGTTTAGTAATAAACCGACAGCATATCAATCAGGGTATTCCCACAACCGACCAGTCCTTATTTTCGTTAGCCAAATAATAATTGCGCATTTCCAGAACTGAGTAATTATAAAGCTGAGAATTTAAGGAACTGCAAAATTATAGAATTGGATAGTTATAGAACTAAATATTTATAGAACTAGATATTTATAGAACTCCGTAATTATAAAATTGGGTAGTTATAGAAGTGGGTTGTTTAAGAAGTGGGTAGTTATAAAACTGGGTAGTTATAGAACTAGATAGTCATAGAACTAGATAGTCATAGAACTGGGTAGTTATAGAACTGGATAATTGTAGAACTGAGTAATTATAGAACCCCGCTATATTCAAAATGTATAATTAATAAGAAAGTGGAGTTATCAAAGAACTAAGTTATGAAACACCTGAGTAATTACGTAACTGAGTCGTTTTATGGTTAAATAATTATAAAAGTGAACAATTATAAACCTCAGTAAATATGGAATTTATCAAATATAGAACTAAGCAACGAATGCAATCATTGTAGACATGAGTAACTGCAGAAGTAAGCAATCATTGTAGACGTGAGTAACTGCGAATGCAATCATTGTAGACATGAGTAACTGCAGAAGTAAGCAATCATACAGTTGAATTATTATGTGTGTGTGTTTGTGTGTGTGTTTGTGTGTGTGTGGGGGGGGGGGGGGCAAAAAGAACTGAAAGATTAAAGACATGAGTACTTATGTAACGGAATAATAATTGTACTGATAAATTAGCAATGACAGAACTCGGTAATTATTTAACATATGAATTAGAGAAAACATGAATAAGAAAAATGTTTTTATCGAATTATGTAAATATCAAACAGTTATACAATTACTAACTGCAGTCATGATAAAGTTATATATCTACTCAGCTCTACGATTAATAAGTTCCATAGTTTCTCAGCTCTATAATTACATCAATCTATGATTAGGAATTTCTATAATAATCTAATAATGATAGAACTACAGAACGGTAAAGTGACTTGGGGCATAAATAGTATTTATAGACAGACATTTAGATGAGTGAGAAACAGGGTAGAATGGATAGATCTGAGGGAGAAGTAAGCATTGTAGAGAAATACAGAAGTGAGTGTGACAGTGACAGAGAAACGGGGATGGAGGAGAAGAGAGAGATGGATAAAAACAGAGGGGCGAGAAAGGGAGATATAGAGAGTTTAAATTAGGGCTGTACCGAATATTCGGGGCCGAATAGTGGACCTAATAGCTATTCGGTATTCGGCCGAATAGTTGCGGTCGGGCCTAATACGAATAGTGATTTCTGCATACACTGCGATGGACTGATATAACTCTCTCATTAATAATGTCACAATTTATAGCCGACTTTTCTTGATTTTCGCTGCGGCACCCCTGGCATACGCACCCAGTTTTAGAACCTCTGCTGTAATGCCTCGGAGGAGTCAGCAGGCGCTGTTCCCACGCAACCGGGTCGCAGTTTTCTCCGCTACGACAGATTTAGGCAACGCTACTGTTGTGTTAAAGAAGGCATGAAGAAACTTGAAAGTGTATGTGTGCGTGTGTGTGTATGTGTGTGTGTGTGTGAGAGAGAGAGAGAGGGAGAGAGAGAGAGAGAGAGAGAGAGAGAAAGCATGCATTTTTTCGTTCTTTTGGGGTGTCTTTGCCCAAATCAAATTGAAGATATTGCGAACGAGAATATGAAGGTGCATTTACATTACATCGAACGAACGCCTGAACGAACGATGATTTAAATGCAAATTTGGCACATGGATAAAATCAGATGAAAGATGCATTACTAACATAAAAAAAAAAAAAAAAATAGATCATGCAAAAACTGCATTTTATAAAAAAAAAAAAAGAACATCTTATGCAATATATCTTTGTCTTGCTTGCTACATACATCCAGTTTTAACATATGGCTATGAGTCCTGGACAATCGGTAGCCAGGCCAAACAATTTTTTGAGGCCTCAGAGATGTGGTTTTACAGAACAATACTTGAAATACCTTGGACAGTCTAAAAAAAAGCACCCACTAGGTTTTGAAAGAGGCGGCAGCCCGAAGACAACTAATCACAGACATCAGAAGGAGACAGTCACCATTTGTCGGCCATGTTATGGGGTCACTACATGGAATTTTTTGTTAATTTGTGACAAAAATATCACTTTTTCAATTAGTTCGTTTTTGTAAAGTTCGACATTCGTAGAATAGATTACATACAAGATTTGTGTCATTTGTGAACAATATAGCGTTGAAAAGTTGATGCTAAAGACACCACCCCATGTATTTTTTTGGGATAAAATAAATTTTGTACCACAAAATAGCAATGTTTGACACATAGCAACAGCTGTTTCCAAATATTATTATAGGGCATGTTATATATCATTTTTACCGCCGTCCAAATACCTTTTCATTTCTCTATATACGGAAGCACCTGCGAGCTTTGCCGACAATATACGAAACTAATAGAATCATAGCCATACCAACATTTCATTGGCTCTATTATTTGGCAGCATTTGATTGGTACCTATAAGACATTTCCTTGACGACGAATATCCTACGCATGCGCAGAGCGTGGGTTTCCCCAATGTTTGTTGTTGTGCTGATTCATTTCCTTCGCATTTTGAAGTTCTGACGGCTGGTGTTTTAATTAAGATTATTATATACGCTTTCATTATGACAAGAAAAGGATTTGTGTTTGGACAAAAAAAGAGATATAAAAAGCCTAGAGGAATTCATGCAAGGAAACTTAGGGAATCTTTGAATCTGAGGTAATTTTTCTACTTCTAAAATTAAATTTATGATGTCGTTTTCACGTTTCGTTTTTATTTCGTCTCGATCACCATTAAATTAATGCCATGCTGGTAATGTGATCGATGCTAATTTAATGCTTCTTTTATTTTTGTGTTCCAGCTCTACTTTGGATGCTGACACCAATGAGCCTACGGGTACTGAAGGTGCTGCTGAAACTGCAAACTCAGAAAGTTGTTGTAGAGCACAGCAGAAGTTTGAAGTATACAACAACAAGAATCTGACTGGTGAAACAACCAACTATGACCTTTCATCCTACACAATTATTAATCAACGTTTCTTCAGTTCCCTTGTCTCTGCAGTGGGCTGCAGAAATTGTAGATGTAATAATTTACAACTGGTTACGAAAAAGACAAATGGTCTGGCCTCCCTTATAGAAATTTGCTGTCCAGATTGTGAGTCACAGTGGTCAGACTGGACATCTCCACAAAATTGACAAACAGTATGACATCAACTATAGGGCAGTCATTGGGTGTAAAGACAATGGGCATTGGCTATGCTAAGTTGAATTCTTTTCTTTCTGTCATGAATATTGAAAATCAGATGCCTCAAACAACATATTATACATTAGCAAAAAGTGTGAGCCTTGCAGCCAGGAAAGCAGCAGAGGAAGCAATGTGACGAGCAGCTTCTGTTGTTGCAGAAAGATCAGCAACTGCAGTTCACCAACCAGACAAAGCCAGTGACACAGGGTGCCCCATCATCACTGTATCATACGATGGCACATGGCAGAAGCGAGGCCATTCATCGCACAATGGAGTCGGGGTTGCCATCGATGTTGATAGTGGTCTCGTTCTGGATACGCAAGTCATTAGCAATTATTGCAAAATGTGTGCTAGTGGTCCAAAGCCAAGTTCACCTGAATTTCTTAACTGGATGGAAAGGCATAAATCTGAATGTCAGAACAATGCAGATTGTTCTTCAAATTCCACGGAGACAGTGGAAGCCAGGATGATATTTTCAAGATCAGTTAAGAAAAAGAAGTCTGATTTATGACACTATGCTCTGTGACGTTAATGCAAAGGACTTCAGTGAAGTGAAAAACTCTAAATGCCAAGACATTGACATGGCAAAAAATAGACTGCATTAACCACATTGCAAAAAGAATGTTTAATGGCCTTGAGAATCTGAAAAAAAGCAATAAGCAGTTGCTAAATCGCAAACTTACAAAGCCTATTATTGAAAAAATTACTAACACTTATGCTAAAAAATTTAAAAGACAATGCCCCTGATGTGAAGAAAATGAAGCAGGGAGTGTTAGGTGGATTCTTCCACATGATGAGCACTGACAAGGCACCCAACCACAGACTCTGTCCAGAGGGTGAAATTTCTTGGTGTCACTTCCAGAGAGCCATGAAGACAGGTTTGCACCAAAAACATCGGCCAACATTTTTCCTCGCAAGTTGGCAGCATCATCTACCCTGTTGTGAAAAGGTTGACAGACCCAGATCTTCTTCAACGCTGTGCTAAAATGAGCACTCAGAATGCCAATGAAAGCTTTAATGCATTGATTTGGCAGCGCTGTCCTAAAACAACATTTGCTTCGATGTCAGCAGTGGAGACAGCAACTTCCCTTGCCACTCTGTCTTTCAACTGTGGTCCTATAGGCCTGAAAAAGGTATTTGACCAAATGGGACTGGAATGGGGACTTACAAAACAACTTGTATGCTACAAGAATGCTGAAGAGAAAGTATTATGATTCCAAAAAAACAAACGTTAAGTCTTTCGAAGTGGAAGAGGAAAAACCAGAAAAAAACGGCGACTCGAACAAGAACACCAGCATGATGTAACAGAAGGCATAACCTATGTTGCTGGTGGATTTAATTGTTAAATTTTATGTGACATTTTCTGTGGATATGATGCAGAATACAACAGACAGGGTAAGAACACTATATTTCCTTATTAATTATATTTTAAGTGACTTTGAAAGTTTAAAAGTCATTTTTCTAACAATTCTGTTTTTCTGTTTGTTGTGTGTGGGATCTCCTAAAATCTCAGCTAATATAAAGACTGGAGACGTGAAATTTGGTGTGGATACCCCTAACACAATATTAAAGGTACATGGCTACTTTAAAAGTATAGTTTATTAAGTATTTTGTTTTTAAAATTTTGATTATTATCTCAGAAAGCTACATTTTTGTATTTTTTCAACATACCTAAATTTTAATATTCTAAAAAAAATATTAAGAAACATTTTTGAAGTAAATAAACTAGCCAAGTTCCTAAACGTAGGTTTAAAGTTCATGAATCAATCATCTGTTTCTCAATACCTTTGTTTGTTTTTGGAATTTCAGTTGACTAAGTACATGTCGTTTTTTCATCAAGATGGCGGCTGTTGCCATGGCAACCATGTTTTTTTAAACTTGAAGTGTACAAATGTATCAACATACATCCCTACAAATGACCATTATAAAATAATTGGTCTAACATTGTAAATAAAAAAAAAATTTTTTTTCATGTAGTGACCCCTTATGAGAAGAGTGAAAATGGAACATGTGGTGACCACTGGAAAGATTTGTGGAAGGAGAAATAGAAAAAGACATCGAGAGAAGATTCTTGACAGTCTTGTTGCATGTCATTGTGGTGTGTCAGCACACGAACTGATACATGCTGCAGGAGATAGCAGATTGTGGCGAGGTAAAATCGTCAACACCTGTCGGCAAGGCACCTGATGATGATGATACACTATTCGTATTCGTATTCGGCGGAATAGTTGGTCCCACTATTCGTATTCGGCCGAATAGTGAAAATCACTATTCGGTACAGCTCTAGTTTAAATAGTTAAACATAATTTACTGAGAGTTAAAAATATCCTTAATTAAACTGACCGAGCCAAAAGCAATAATTAAACAGGCCGAGCGCCTACAACAGCAGACCCTAATGCGGGAGATCAGAGTTCGACCCCTGGTAAGTTGATGGAGTTTTTCTGTCAAAAGCAAAATTAAACATCCTAACTTGGACAGTCCGTGGCGACCGCACTAGCCAAGCGATCATAAATCCTCGGTACTTCCTGTCTACACTGCCCTAAAACAGTGGTAGATACAGACCGACGTGGCAGTAATAAACATGCATTGTCTGCATTGTGGAGGGTGTGGGGAGTCTGGAGAACAAATATGCAAGACAGCCTGGAGGATTACAGAGGTAGTCCCTCACAATTACCTGGTGTTGTGAAACCGGGCAGTCAGTGGCCAGTTACATGTCAACATGCAAATTCCGCAGAAAGTACAAAGCGATAGAACAAATAAAAGCCACAGCTCTTAAGTCCCCTCATTCCCCTCATTTGAACAAGCTCTGTCATAATTCCTTTGAACGACACAAAAGAATGTCTTTTACAATGGACCACACACTGCACTGCTCGTATCATCTAGCTACTGTAAATGAATAGGGAGCAACAGTTTCGGCTGACTTATGTGGACAATGATAACGTCAGACAGACAATGTGAATACCTATAGAGTCAGCTAGCTAATGTGAACAGTGATAACGTCAAACAGACTGTGAACACTGGTAGAGTCAGCTAGCTAATGTGAACAGTGATAACGTCAGATAGACAATGTGAATACCTGTAGAGTCAGCTAGCTAATGTGAACACTGATAACGTCAAACAGACTGTGAACACTGGTAGAGTCAGCTAGCTAATGTGAACAGTGATAACGTCAGATAGACAATGTGAATACCTGTAGAGTCAGCTAGCTAATGTGAACAGTGATAACGTCAGATAGACAATGTGAATACCTGTAGAGTCAGCTAGCTAATGTGAACAGTGATAACGTCAGATAGACAATGTGAATACCTGTAGAGTCAGCTAGCTAATGTGAACAGTGATAACGTCAAACAGACTGTGAACACTGGTAGTGTCAGCTAGTTATATAAACACTGATAATGTAAAACAGACAATACGAACACTGGTAGAGTCAGCTAGCTAATGTGAACACTGGTAGAGTCAGCTAGCTAATGTGAACATGATAACGTCAAACAGACAATATGAACACTGGTAGAGTCAACAAGCTCATATAAACAACTGTGATTACTCTGTTTCATTCAGCTACCTAAAGTTCATTATCGATCATATTACATTTTGCAATATCTGGGTTCAAGCGTCCGTTAACACAGTGCCAGATCTTTAAAACGGACATGCATGCAACACTCAAATTTCTGAGCAAGATTAAAGTCCAGACGTGGACCAACAATCAGGACTTTAGCCGGATTTCACAGCCGTTGAACTCAAAGAAGAAGGAGAAAAAGAAGATCACTACTCACATAATGACATTATGTGTGCCCTCGATTTTAGACATCCAGGTGAAATTCGGGTGGCACTCCAAAACTTCAGCTGGAGCAGAACCCCACCCCCTCCCCCACCCTCTCTTTTTCCTTTTCATAGACTGTCTTACGTACTGTTAGGCACTGTTATATTGTCACGTCTGTGGTCTTGTACCCTTTGTTGTTTTTTATGTAGCGTCACATTTTCTCCGACTCTTCCTTGCCCCCGTAACTCTTCTACTCTGTCTGATCCCCTTGTACCAGAAGTAAGGAGACAGGGTGATGTGCCCCTTTCCCGTGACACTCCATTAGACTACTTCAGAAACGTGCATTATCAGAACCGTTTGAAATGTCAAGTTAAAATATTTCACTTCTCTTCATTATTTTGCGCGACATAGTTTGTCATCTGTGATTAGTTCAGTGTTGATAGATCTGGCTTCTTGTGTTGTAAACTGAAATACTGTGTCATTATAAAACGTATGAATAGCTTGGGTGGAGAGATGGGAAAGTAATGGAGGGGAGGGCACAAGAAAGGAGAAGCGGAGGCCGACCAGCATGAAGACTGGCACAACACACGAGAGACACCTGGACAGAGATCTTGCCAAGGACTGAGATTTTTAAAACGGGCTCTGTTGAGAACGCAGTTCTGTAAACGATCTTCTACTGAATAATGATGATGATGGTCGGAATGATTATAATGATGATGATGGTCGGAATGATTATAATGATGATGATGGTCGGAATGATTATAATGATGATGATGGTCGGAATGATTATAATGATGATGCTCATGATGAAAAAAAAAAAAAAAAGCTACAAATAGTAAATGTGTAACATATCGCAGACCTTATTAAACTTGTTTTATGATGTTTCCAGTATTGTCATCACTAGTTTGCGATAAAACAATTAAATAAAAATTACCCCCAAAAAACCCACAAAAACTCTACAGGGGAGCATGAACAGCAGGAGTCCGCCGATCGTCAGTAGAAAGATCCTTCCTCGATGATTGTTTCGACCCACTAACTTCCTATACAATCTCAGAAGGTGGGCCGACCTGATTCGTGACGCCAGGCTTCGGACATGCCCTGCAGCACTTTATCGGACTACCTGACATGTGAGAACAGGAGAGCAGCAGTTTAATAAAGACATTAGGAGGGCATACTTAAGAGGGCATACTTTAGTGGGCATAACTTATTTTTAAAAATATTTGTCTCAACAGCAATCCCAGGAGGCTAGTACTATAGACTGGACACGGAATAGGATCTGCTTCCTGTATGCGTTATCACAGGAGCATATCTCTAATATTCTACAAGATTGCAACACTACAGCTTCCGTTGTGTACGTCTACTTCAACCGTAGAAATGAAAGTCAGCGTATTTCCTATTGAGAAAAATGAAGTGCAATGAGAAATGACGGAAACACAACATGACACTTTCAGAAAGAATGACACAACATAACAAAACAAACTTAGTAATTAGGTTTACCTCTATAGCCAGCTGTTGTTTCTTTGTCCACGTCAAGTAGAATCATTTAAAAAAATATCAGCAACTAGAATCCAGTGAAGTATTTCTTCCTTTGATATTCAAAATACAGTATAACTGCCATCCAGCAGGAGTGAACATAATACACATATCTAATCACTTATTAGATAACTTAGACTGAAAATAAACAAAAGCAGCCGTCTCAGATACCACCGGTCTCCATATGTGAGTAATCCGAGGTATGATTTGTTGTATCATTTGTATTCACTTCAAATTATCGGTTTCCCTGATCGCACATTTGAATATATCGATCAAATCTTACATCTGAAATCATTATTTCATTGTATCATGCCACTATTGTATAAAGTTAATGCTGGCTCCATATGTTAAAAACGATATTGTTTGCGGTCTCCTTAGAAAGTTTGCAATCTGGTCTTCAACGCGTTTAAGCGTTTATACATCATAAACTAGGCTAAGGGTTTCCTAATACATTAAAACTTACTGGTAGCCGGCAAGTATTAGTCTCTTTCTGCTGTGTCATAATCTGGCAGACCAAGTCAATTGTCGACATTACGGCAGTTGTAATGCTACCCAGTGTCTAAAAGATGATAATGGCCGGCAAACTTTTGGAGTACTTAGAAAAAATATCGACTCCTGCCTAGAGAATTAGGGAATTACCGACCAAGAGAAGACTTGAACAAATTCCGCGATCCTGGCTTATGATGTGTATCAGGGATGTCAGGACAAATATAAAACTCCGGTGGCCGCCTGGATCTGAAAGATGCACATACCAGGGTCAGATAAAACATTTTATTGAACACACTATAGATATAGAGATAAGTTTCTGGATCGTCAGACTGGGGTCAGGCTGGGGATGCCATCGAACATTTTTGCCGCCTTACTGACATTAATTTTGGAATTGAATGGATAATTATGCCTCCTTCTCTAAACATTAATATTAAAGTCCACATGACACTTGATGGAAGCTGTAGAGAGAAGATTCCTGGCATTGTTGACACTTTAGTCAGAACACTGATTGACGAAAACACAGATTAAAGTGTTGCTATAGTTCACACAGATGGGGCAAGCAAAGTGCATGGACATTCACAGTAACCTCTATGGGAAACCCATCAAGGAGATGAATGGCGCCTTGCTGTTACAACTAGTAGCATAACAATGGAAACTATGGCTGTAACAAGGTCACTTGGTACTCAAAACTTCACACGTATGTATTCTTAGTGACTTAATGAATATGCTTAAAAAAAAACACCCCAAGCTGGATTTATTAGGCAAGAATGGATTGTAACACTAAGCATTTCACGAATACCTGGCCTAACCTTCATCTTTGTGCCAGGTCATGCGGGTGTTCAAGTAAACGAGCGTGGAGACTATCTTGCTGATCCTGCGGTTGCTATGGTTGGTCCAGTACTGGACAGAAGTGTTGTTATCAATGCTATACGCTGCACTTGGCGTACCGAGGAGCACGCCAAAGGGCATTGACTCCGTATCCCTGTCTAGACTAATGGACATGCAAGAAATGAACATTTCATTAAGTAGACAAAACTTTAACCAATACATAACAAGCTTTATCAGTCGTTTTACACTTGAGGAGCTTTTGAGGAGGAGATCTGAGCACTTATGGATCTGTCTGGAGTGCTGGATAGCGACAATAGAGATATTGGGTGTTGGGATAATTTTGACTCTTACGGACGTAGTACTAATCTACAGGCGTGGGTGGTATCGTCTATCCACATCTGCGTTTTTGCAACTGTGCGTGTTGAGATCCCTCCATGCTATGACAAAAGGCTGTGAAGAATCTTCTCACACTGTCTTCCTCTGTCTCTCTTTCCACAAATCTTTCCAGTGGTCACAACATGTTCCATTTTCCGTCTTCTCATAACTTTACCAAAATATAATGTCTGTCTCTTTCTAATGCTTGTATCCGCGAACTCGCCTCTTTCAGAACATCCGTGTTGCTCTCCTTAGCAGTTAAACAACTTAGAAGGATTCTTCTGTAAAACCACATCTTCAAGGCCTTAAGATATTGTTCGCTCGTTTATTAACTGTCCAGGCCTAACAACCGTTTGGTATAACTGGCTCTATATAGCATGCGGAAAAAAAATATGCCAACTTCCAATGACATGAATTTATTGCACAAAATGTTCTTTATATTTTAAAAATATAAAATGCAGTTTTTGGCGTGACCTATTCTTAGTTTTATCTCTGTGATACACCTTCCTTCGGACATTATCCATGTGCCTAGATACATTTATGTACTTGTCATAAACTAACGCCTTTGACTTTTAGGATACATTTAGGCACTATTCCTGTCTTGGAAATCACCATTACTTCTATCTTTCCATAATTCAGAGGCCTATTTTATCACTTTATTCCACCAGCGCATCTATCAATTTATGTAGTTCTTTCTGACTTGTCGCTATCATGATGTTGTCATTAGCAAAACGCAGGCTGTTTATGTTATGACCACCAACCACAATTTCTTACATATTTGTGATAGACCTCATTACAGGTTCACTGTAAAATAAAAACAAAAAAAGATGACAGTACACATCCTTGTCTTTACACCCTCTTCATGCTCTGAAATGTTCCCAGATGGTTATTAATTAATATAGCTGCTGTCTACTGCCAATACATGTTCTTTATAATTCGTGAATGTTTTCTATCAATGTTTAACTTTTCCAATACTTTGATTATTTTTTTCTTCATATTTCACACAATCAAAATCTTTGGTATAGTCACTGAAGCATGAGTAAAGACAGTTTGTTTTTTCCCTCAACATCTACAGCTCTTTCCGAAAAAGTCCTGATGATTTATATACCATTGTTTGTACCTTTTCCTTCTACAAATACATACTGTTCTTCACTAATGTCTGGTTTAATCTTGTTTCTTATTCTTCTCACAATTATTCTCAGTAACATTTCCGTCACAGGACTCATAGGACTTATGATGCGATAATCTTCACATTTGAAAGTGCCTGGATTCTTTGGCAGAGCAATAAATATATATTTCAATAGGTAATTAGGAATGTACCCATTAATATAAATGTCATTTAACAATTTTAAATATTGCGGATACAAACAATACATTGCACAATTTATTGCCAGCCATACTTCGCTGTATCTCATCAGGTGCGTTACTACAGAGTTACATCAACATAAAATAAAGCACAGAACTGAATAAATTCAACCGAAATGCGAATAGTTTGTTCGATAAATTGTCTCTGTTTCATGGCCGCCGGAAGCTCACCTTAGTCACGTAAAGTTACCCTGGACCTGGTCTATTTAAAAGCATTTCAAAATAATAAATACATCTGTCCATTTGATCTTTAGTGTTAGTAAGTACCTATGCTTGACTATTTTTGATTGATCCAGTTGGCTGACTATATTACCCTACCAATTTTCTTGTGTTACTGTAAAGTTTTCTGAGGTTTCCTTTTGCTGCTGCTGTCTTCGCTTCTTGTGCTAGGTCAGATATTTCACTTAATCTGCCCTTATACGCCTCCTAACTTCCTTATTGGCTTCTGTGTATTTATCCCGAGCTCTAGCTTTACTTTTTTCCTTCTAGTCTATTTTCATCATACATATTCCTCAAGTACTCTGTCCGTCTTTTAATTGTGCCAATTTGTCCCAATAATATTTCCCCTTCTTTCGATTTTAAACACCCAGTGCTGTGACATCTCTTCTTCCCTGGGAATATACTTACCTGTTTGGTGCATGGAACTGAGTTTTCCCTGAATTTTCCCTAATCTCTGTGCACATCTGATTCAGCCAGGTTTCTTTAGCCTCTTGCATTGGTATAATACTTCTTTATATATACTTTCTTACGTACATGTATGTTAACATATTAAATATATTTGCTGCTTGATACAATTTAAAACTGACACAAAAGCGTGGATAAAAGTTTGATTATTGTAAGTACAGTTGATAATTGTTACTCAGGTCTTGTGTGGCTTCACACGCCAATCCGGATCGATGCACGGATAATAGGACCTATTAATTCAAGAATCATAACATTTCCAAGTCCAGTGATGACATTTGTTTCTCCCATTTCAATGCAAAATATATTTTGTAATAATGTTTCTTACAGTCTTGTTGTTCTAAATTTAATATGCATAATTAAAAGAAAGTATTCACATTTACCCATAAGCATATAGCTACCTTGTATAACAGTAGGGATCAGACGTCGATATCTACCTACCCACTCCTTTAACAAGCTAGGCGGAGAGATCAATTTATCTTGTATGATGCTTCACTGGGTGTAATTCCCTTTGAACTGCCGCTTCTGAGGTCTATTTTCTTGTAATCCTAACTAGCTTCTTTGGTCAAGTCAACCTGACAAAAACGGGTATTTCCCATGTCAGCCATTGTTGTCCTTCTACAAAACAGTGGAAGAAACAGAGTCTACAACTACTATTTTCTGTAGACTGAGCATGAAGCATTCGCTAATATAATACGTTTGCATACAAGATGGTTGACTAAAAGACGGTTCACCTCTATTGGTCCCAGGGCTCCATTGTGGATCAAACAAGAATAGACCCACTGCCTCACCAACAAGCATGTCGTAAGAGTCGACTAACTGGGGGTTTCCTTCGAAGTCGACGTGCATATGCCTAAGAGGCAATGAACAAAAAAATCTGCATAAACATAAGTCGGATCTGTAATGCGGATGTGCACGCAAGACTCAAGTGCTGGAACAAGACTAACGTTTAGAAGAGGACAAGCAACTAAAACTTTCCGCTAGAGTTTACAGTCAATGAACGCGAAGAATAAGAAGCAGAAGACAAAATGGTTGACAACAAGGTGATGGTTGAAAAGAAGCAGACTGCTGAAGGTAAGAATATGATACGAAAATTACTTGCTGATAGATAGATACGTGGCTAGAAGTCTGTTGATAATAATAAGATGGTTGACAAGAGGTTGGTTAACGATATTAAATTTGGTTTACAGAGAAGAGGTTGACTATATGAATATGTTTGACAGGAAGAAAACGATTGATAACAACACGTTAGATGACTAGAAGACAACAGCTAATGACAAGATGTTAGATGACCAGAAGAGACAGCTGATGACAAGATGTTAGATGACCAGAAGAGACAGCTGAAGACAAGATGTTAGATGACCAGAAGAGACAGCTGATGACAAGACATTAGATGACTAGAAGACAATAGCTAATGACAAGATGTTAGATGACCAGAAGAGACAGCTGATGACAAGACATTAGATGACTAGAAGACAATAGCTAATGACGAGATGTTAGATGACCAGAAGAGACAGCTGATTACAAGACATTAGATGACTAGAAGACAATAGCTAATGACAAGATGTTAGATGACCAGAAGAGACAGCTGATGACAAGACATTAGATGACTAGAAGACAATAGCTAATGACAAGATGTTAGATGACCAGAAGAGACAGCTGAACAAGACATTAGTTATGACTAGAAAACAATAGCTAATGACGAGATGTTAGATGACCAGAAGATAACCAGATGGAAGAGACAGCTGATGACAAGACATTAGATGACTAGAAAACAACAGCTAATGACAAGATGTTAGATGACCAGAAGAGACAGCTGATGACAAGACATTAGATGACTAGAAGACAACAGCTGATGACAAGACATTAGATGAAGAGAAGACAACAGCTAATGACGAGACGTTAGATAAGAAGAGACAGAAGACAGCAGCTGATGACGAGTCAGATGACCAGAAGAAGACAGCTGATGACGAGACCTAAGAATACCAAAAGAAGACAGCTGATGACGAGACGTTAGATGACCAGAAGAAGACAGACTGACGACTAGAAGACAATAGCTAATGACGGTTAGATGACCAGAAGAGAGAGCTGATGACAAGACGTTAGATGACTAGAAGACAATAGCTAATGACAAGATGTTAGATGACCAGAAGAGACAGCTAGATGACCAGAAGAAGATTTTTTGAGCTGATAGCGAGACACGTTAGATGACCAGAAGAAGAAGAGAGCTGATGACGAAAGCCTTAGCTAATGACTAGAAGAAGAGAGAGCTGATAACGAGACGTTATGACTAGAAGACCAGAACAAGAAGACAGCTGATGGCGAGACGTTAGATGACCAAAAGAAGCGAGCTGATGACGAAGCCTTAGATGACTAGAAGAAGAGAGCTGATAACGAGACGTAGATGACCAGAAGAGAAGAGTTGATGACGAGACCTTAGATGACCAGAAAAAGGAAGCTGATAACGAGACGTTAGATGACCAGAAGATGAGAGAGTGATGACGAGACGTTTAGATGACCAGGAAGAAGAAGATGATAGGCTGATAATGAGACGCAAGATGACCAGGAGAAGAAGACAGCTGATGACGAGACGTAAGATGACCAGAAAAAGACAGCTCACTGAGGCTTTGGTCAGATGAGTAATAAATCTATTTTGATTGGCTTTTTTATCATTACCATCACAACTTTTCTTCCCAGGACATGTCCTGAGTACCTCTTATTGATAGGGAAGACCTAGGAGCTAGCTCGTGTCAGTAAAAAAAAAAAAAAAAAACTTTAACGCGGATTCAGACTCATTAAACTTGGATCCAGCGTTTAACCAGACTGCGCTACGGCGATTCATTGTTTCCTTGTTGGTTTCAGCATAATAGGACCAAAAGTCCTACCTTAAACACTGGCAGTATTATAGGAAGGTGCTGAAAGTTGCACTGCGAACAAAGAGTAATATCTGTGATAGAAGTATAAGACATGAATACGAGTCATTATCTTCCCACTAGGATTTTGTTTTATCTTTGACCCATTGTTGTTTCAC
>CAJHNH020001655.1:76594-84094 GCA_905116865.2 Candidula unifasciata | reverse complement strand
TTTGCTGTAGATTTTCATAATTAGCCCAACCGCAGAAGTGGGTATTTGTGACCAATGTGTCAGAAGATAGCTCAGATGTCATCTGCTTTATCCATAATCACTTATCATTCATTACCAGCCGAATACGTCATTAGGGATGAAGAAAATCATCAGTGGATTACTTTTGCCCGAAAAATATACATGTTCGCCACTACAGTTTGTATTTATAACAGTTTAGCGTCCTGCAGGGGCAGCTGTGTGACGAATTTGAAGTCTTGATGATTTATTCATTCATGTAGAAAAGCAGGGGTCGAAGGGCTGGTCTGGTGAGGGGGGGGGGGGGGGGGGGGGTCTTAGATCATCTCTGTGGGTGGTTTGATTCTATCATGAATGAGACGGTAGGCTAAGATATTCTTCTCACTCCCTCCCCGTTGTTTCTCCATTCCGTCCAGTAGTCGTAGACTGGACAACATCGTTGCCTGCGAATTCTTGACTTTACTCAAGAGCATCTTTGCCTGAGAATTCCTAAATTTATTGGACAGGGTCATTGCCTGCGAATTCCTAACTTAACTGTACAGTATTGTTGCCTTCGAATTCTTGACTTTACTTGACAGCGTCTTTGACTTTATCGGAGATATATAGTTCTGGCAAATTAAGTCACTTGTTCGATGTGTCTTCCTACAGCAGAGTTGTGTGGTAATTTTGAAAGTAACAAGTTCAAATCTAGCCGTAGTGACCATAGATTTCCACTTTGTTTTTAATCTTCTAATGTATGACGTCGTCCCCGTTACCTTCTCTGCTTCGATAAGTATCGATCAGTACTAGTGGGTTTACTGTTATGCTTTTGTTAAGCACTCAAGGGTTATTGTAGTCGACAAGCAAGTAGTCTATGGCTTATACCTTGTGCAGTTACGAATGAACTAACAAGTAAACACTGGTAGCCTTTATTTGATACTGCAGTCCATAAAAGTTATTTGAACGATTGAAACCAAATGTTCAGTGTTAAACATAAATAACACTTAGACAAAAGGAAAACACTAAACTAAGAATATGCTTACTAATTTACCATATATTATTTTCAGTTCGAATGTAAAAACATTATTTCAGTCTTCCGTTTCTCAGTAGGACAGTTTTGTTTCATATATGTAAACAATTATATGTAACACTTGATTGAAACAAACAGCCATATTTTATATAATATTTCATCATAATAATGACCACTTAATTATAAATACTGAACTGTTTGTTGGGTTGTTTACTAAATTTGTATCTGTGTGCATCGATACATCTGAAAAACTTGACGCAAACCTGGGAAAGCAAATGATAATCTTTTTATGTGAATCAAATGGCTGACTGATTTGTAAGATGTTTTAGCGGCTTAGTTTGTAGTTTAGTCACAGTTTCTTTGCGTTTATAGAAAACGTAAGACTATAGCTGTGTATCCCCCAGTCCTTAAGAAAGAGATTATGAGCTTTTGAGCTGAAATGCTATAGACAGAATCTCAGAATATCTTGGACAAAGAAGAGGAGAAATAATAACATCTTGAAAGATCTGAACATCAAGGAAGATTGGCTAATAAAAAGCACCCCGTCTCGGAAGCTGAAATAATTTGGTCATATCAATCGCCACGACGGATTAGAAAAAAATAATAGTAGACGGCATAGTACCAGAAGGGACAGTGGCATCTCAACACAAAGATGGGCACAGGATATAAGTGACTCCTTGAGTGTGAATGTACATTAGGCGGGAGAACTGGCGAGAGACCGAGTTTCTTTCAGGCAGACTGTGATGAGAGTGAAGTTCTGCAGAGGACCTGTTAAATGATGATAAACTGTGTAGCATTTGGATAGGAAATGCAGTATCTAGAGCCGTGTCGCTATTGGTCTGGCTATTGCTAGTTGTAACTCATATTAAAGACTGCTGTAGGATCTGACGATGTTGGGTTAGTTGTGCTTAGGAATAAACTATCTCTCTTGGATTTTCCCACTAGCCTTTTGCCTTGACGGCAGTAAGTACGTCTTTTTAACTTACGACAGTTAATTTCCTTTCTCGCTACTACTTGTTTTCTTTTTCATTTTTTCGCCAAAATTACGCTGACTGCCTTTACTTCTTAAGTCATTACCTGGTATCCATTTTAGGCGGCGTCGACCTGGGAACCAATGTAATTTTTCAAAATGCGCCCGGTACGGATACCAACCCTCGGTGCCCGTAAATATTCTCTAGCTACTACACTACCAAGGCGCCTCTAAGTTATAGTGCATGAAGGAAATCTAGCCTGTGTCTACACCAATAGTGGCTTCTAGTCTCCTTACAACTGTTACAACCTTATCAGGACCAGTGCACGCCGACCTCAGCTCTGTAAGTCAGTTCTTTCATACACTACCATATACGCTGGCATGTTTACGCCTTTTTCACATGCTCCGTCATCTTCAGAAGGCATTAGGCGCCAGGGTAACCACACTAGTTTGTATTATTTGTTCGCATCGTTAAGAGCATGCTTAGTGGACCAGGAAATGGCGCAGCAGATCTCATGGGGAAACGACTACAACACACGCACTAACGCCAACCTCTGTCACAGAATCACTCAAGCATGAGAGAATTATACATTGTGACTGTTTTGTTCCACTTCTCCTTTGTATCTTCGGCTTTACTGTCGTGTTTGCTATGAGTTTGGCTTGGGGATGTGTCTGTTACAGCTCAGCTAACAACCAGTTAGAGATCGGTTGCTCTCATTGTTGTGCCTGAGATACCCTACTTCTGTCACACCTCATGCGGCTCTCAGCAACACAGCGCTAACGAACAGTTTCTTTTCGTGTTCATTTTACTACACAAAAACACAACCTGCGCGTTTCCTCTTGCGCGAACGAGCTCGCACGCACGCACCCACCCACAAACACACACACACACACTACTTATTATTGTGGGGAGGGTGATGAATGAAGATATCATATCAGGTGTTCAATGTTATTGTTTGTCTTGCATACGAAAATAATAATAATAATAATTAAATCTATTTGTTGACATAACAGTAAGACTTATCATATGTAATTATAAGAGATATATTATGGAAAACACCATCTCTGTTACAGACATTGAACTCACCTCCTGATCGCTTCCTAAATCGTCCTCTCAAATTGTTCTTGAGGTTTGTTTTGTCCAGGATACTTGTTTCTGCCTGAGGTTTGTTTTGTCCAGGATACTTGTTTCTGCCTAAGGTTTGTTTTGTCCAGGATACTTGTTTCTGCCTAAGGTTTGTTTTGTCCAGGATACTTGTTTCTGCCTAAGGTTTGTTTTGTCCAGGATACTTGTTTCTGCTTGAGGTTTGTTTTGTCCAGGATACTTGTTTCTGCCTAAGGTTTGTTTTGTCTAGGATACTTGTTTATGCCTAAGGTTTGTTTTGTCTAGGATACTTGTTTCTGCCTAAGGTTTGTTTTGTCCAGGATACTTGTTTCTGCCTGAGGTTTGTTTTGTCCAGGATACTTGTTTCTGCCTGAGGTTTATTTTATCTGAGATAAATATACTACATGAGTTGTTTTTTACATAAATCATTCGTGTTTGAGAATATCCAGAGACGATATGCCAAAATGACACTGCGGTATTTGTCCAAGAAAAGTGTTTCAGTGAATCGTGTGCCTTAATAAGTTTTTGTACTACCAGTGCTTACTGCTGACCAGGTTTGTTACTAGTGTTTCCATGGCGACGGGATGGGTGATGTATGGCACCACACAGACTGTCCTAGGTCAACATACGGTTGTGAATCCTATACATAAACACTTCAAACAACATTTTGAGGCCTCAGAGTTATAGTTTCGTTGGAATTCTTGGGGCAGCTATAGACAGCAACCCGATTTTCGAAAGAGGTGGGGACTCGAAAAAACTTATCACAAACATCAGAAAGAGACAGTCATCTTACTAAACTCAGAATGAGGCTCTCAACCCGACCCGCACCCCCTTTACCCCTACCTTTCCCCCATTTTAATAGTGCTCATCATCAAGGTGAAGGTGACATCTTGATTACTGCTACAAAATCTTGCTCCGGTGAGAAAACCTGACGCTACTCTCTACAGAATCTTTTCATTCACAATTTTGGCGTTATCAGCCCTGCATGGTTCAAAATTCAGCACAGCTATATTTAATTTTAATTGTTATTTACAATTTGTTAAATGTGATGTTTTTTTTAAAACTTAGTTTATATTTCTCAACGTGTTTTCTTTTCCAACCGCTTTCTTTCTTCTTGCTGTTCATAATGTGGAAACCAGGTCTTCTCCCTACCCTTATTACATATTTCTTGGTTTCATGCTGACCTTGTTACCTTGTTTGTTTGCAAACTCTATTGACGTGTCCTTTGGGTGTTTTAGCAACAGCTTGTTTTGTATTTATTAGTCCACTTATAAAGACTTTGGTCAAAACGTTCGGTTATATTTGTGAACCCATTTTTCATCACTGCATTAGGCTTTCTAGTCACGTTTTATGCTGTATATATCGTTTACAGTAGCAGGCTAAATGTTTCAGAAACAACATACTTCTCTACCCGATGCTTACCGTACATGTGCTTTTGTGTTATTCCTTTTATAAAATGAGATTACTACGATTAACTTTTTTATGACCCATTGTTCAATACCGCCCTAATCCAAGTATAATCAATTAAAAGCCGTTGGCGGTTTTCTTTGTACATTTTAAAAGATTGTTTACCTCGACGAATCATAATAGAGAGTTGCAAATGTGTATGCATTAGTCACTCTAAAGCTGACTCCCTTGCTAGTGTAAACTTGATTTTCTGGCCAAAGTTTGTCTTCCTGTCTACGATAATGTCTTTGAAGTTTATGCTCAACACAGCTGTGACAAAACACTTCGAGTAGCCACGCTTTGGTGTCCATTCAATAAGCTATCATAAGCCAACGTAAAGAGTTAAACCCCAGAAGTAATGGAATTAACTTTTTACTGCGGCGTTATTATGACAATCTTTTTTTTTTTTTTTACTAAAATCAATTATTGTTAGCAGACTCAGGACTGTTAGATATGGCGGGCAGCAGTATCAGATGTTGGGGGTATCCCTGAAGCTCCGGGATACGTTTTAGCTTGTGATTGCACTGACCATATGGAGTGTCTATAGAAACGAAAAACATGTCCAGGTTTTATTAATAAGAGAAGGCGAGGGGGCAAGGAGTAGAATAAGTAGACAGGGGAGAAGGCGGGTGCGCTAGGAAACTGAGAGAGTGAAAGAGACATATGTATGTATACACACGCATGCACACACACATATATATAAATATATTGCACAATTCATTCCCTGGCATATTTCGCTATATCTCGTCAGGTGCATACTGCAGTTACAATTACATAAATGATGAAAATAAGTGAATCCTTTATAACTGAAGTACAACTGCCTGTTTTCACTAGGCCAGTCGTAAAGACAGAACCATATCTTTCTGTATACAGAGTTTCGGGCGCAGGCGACAAATCGCGGAAGCGCATTCTTTAAATCTGTACTCTTTTTTTTGTATTCTTGTCATATTTACCCTGGGAACTCCATTTAAAGGATATTCTAGTTTTGTTATCAGGTTTTCTCAATGTATGACATATCCAACGTCAGCGGCCTTTTCCATACTACCGCATAGATAAATGAATGTCTGTATCTTTTAGTGTCGGCTCTGTGGCTAAGTCGATGCGAACGCCGGGATGCCGGGTTCGATCCCAGCTCCAGGCCATGCGCCTCACGTTGGTTTCGACGGTGGTTTCAAGAAAGCCGACCGTCCAGAGGCAATGGCAAACTACTGGACGTAAATTTGCCTAGAGAAACCACACAACAGCTAGAGGCTGTTAGGGTTGGTTCAGCAACGTCCTGTAAAGGATACGCAACTAACCAAGATACCTTTTAGTGGGAAAAGTCAACCACCAGAGAATTTCATTCATTCATTCATCCATTTATTCAGTGTCCGCAGGTTTTCTGAGTACATTAGAACATTGTCCTTGCCCATATCTCACCAGTTACACATATTAAGGTTAATTTAATGTTCTTCGGAAGCTGCTCGAAGTATGTTGAAACGAATATTAGGACCTCGACGATTTCAAAAAAGAAACATGATGATTTCAGCCATTGTGACAGACACCTGAAACCTTCACCGTAGCTGTGAATGGCGTCTCTTTAACAATGCTTGGTTATACATCAACTTGCATCTCCGTATTTGCTGGACTTAAGGCTTATTAAAAAAAAAAAAAAACAGGAGTTGTGTTTCTTTGGCTTTCAGAATGCAACCACAGAATATTAGGTTTCTATAGCTTTGTCGTATTTAAATTCTAAAAATTACACTTGTTGGGGTCAAATCTAATTGTCTCCATTATCATCATTACGTGCTATGGCCAGTGATTAATGGCAAACAAGTTCCTCTGCACACAGTAGTCATCAGTCATCTTCAACCACTGAAGGCATGTCGTACCTCACACTGGAAACAACATATCCAACATCTATCTTATGCCTCTGCCTTGCCGACGGTGAAAACTTCTCCACACCCACTAGTTTTAGAGAGCCATCAAAGTGACAATTCTTTTGTCGCGGTCTACATTTTGTCAACAGTTCTCATTACCGCACCAGTACATCACACAAGGCGATAAACACCAGGTGACATAAAGGGCCACCTGTTGGATGAAAATCACCCGTGGAGAGGTCCCAGAAACCCCGTTTAACCGTTAGGTTATATTAGGACGCGGCAACAGCCAGGTTGGGACTTCAAAATGGCGCGAAAAATTGCATCCAATATCGGGTCGATGAATATATATATATATACAAGTGATCTTCATGCAACAGCAAATGATGGAATTGTTGGACGTTAGCGATCAGGACCTATGCTCCATGCTATGTGGGGAGGGGAGAACACATCCCCCCCCCCCCAAAAAAAAAAAGAGGGCGGGGGAGGAAGGGGAGGGGGGGTTGTAATTATTATTCTGATGGGAAAGGCGAGTTCAAACGTTTGGTTTTCGTGATACAAAGTCACATATATATACACAAACATGTATACATACACACGCGCGCACTAACACACACACACACACACGCTCGGGCGCGCGAACACACACTCACACACACGATTATCATTAACTCATTCGTTTTTCTTTCTAACCTTTGAAAATAGAAAAGGTTGCGATCATTTTTACAGGTTGCAATAATATGTAAATTCGACCTTCTATTTCAGCACTCTGAGTTATATGTTTAAGCTCGAGAAATACAGTGACCTTCTTATTCAGCACTTCGAGTTACATGTTTAAGCTCGAGAAATACAGTGACCTTCTTATTCAGCACTCCGAGTTATATGTTTAAGCTCGAGAAATACAGTGACCTTCTTATTCAGCACTCCGAGTTATATGTTTAAGCTCGAGAAATACAGTGACCTCGCGGCTGCTCTGAGGAGAGGCGAAGCGTACACAGTAAGAAACTTCGCTGTCGAGGTAGGCGCAAGAGGTCTCGTTTCCACGTCTATGTACAATTTGATAAAACAGTGGGACCTGCGAGGAAATGAGTGCAAA